>JAOVYW010001845.1:0-15750 GCA_025775045.1 Hiodon tergisus | reverse complement strand
GGAGTGTTTTAGATAATTGGTATAGATTTCTTGAGTGACCAGATTCGTTTCATATAAATATGAATTTCTTATTTTCAAACGAAACATGAAAAATAACTTTAATTCAAACAGAACTCGAATGACTTTGACTAAGTGGTTTAGACATTCCCTGGATCATTTTGCCCATCTTTATGCGTTTGCACCTTAATCAAACTTCTGAATCTAGGTTTACGTGACAGTATTTACAATTCAAATGATCCAATAACTTAATTTCCAGATTGTGGGTTTAGGCACATCATCTAAATTCCCAGCAGCTGCTGCAAGGAACAGGCCGTTATGAGAGTTACGCATTTTACTGTAAAGCCTTTTTTTCAAAATACGTTTTTTAAAAAGTTAAATCACTAAAAATTAAAATACATATCTGAGTAGAAGCCATTTAAATTAAACGAGTGTACCTCCATCAGACATTATACATTTGATGTTGCTGTTGGCGTGCAATGTTTTCAAGTAAATTTTATTTTTAAATGAGCTGCAAATTCACCCTTTACCGCTATTCCTTTTTTATAGTGCATTACTTTCAGGATAATTCCCATATTTACAAACATCAGCTTGGATGTCCCAAAGGCACTTCACACTACCACCTGTACATCTCCATGCTTTGGTAGCTATCCTAGTTCACCAAACACACAGCAGGATATTTGGGTGTTGGCTTGGATAGGGATAAGGCATGTGGGGCTCCTCTGCAGAACAACTGCATAGGGTCATCACAAGCTGTCAGTGGCTACAACACTAATTCAAAGACTCTGAACTCGGACTCAAAGTCACACGACCACACACAGTCTTATCAAAAGTGTTCCCTAAACCATGGGCCGTCGTCAGGCCGGTTCGGTCTCCATCACCCAGGTGTGCTTGGGTTTTGGCTGTTTGTGGCTTCTAGACACAATCTAATGTTTCTCTAATATTTGCCATAATTTTGTCATAAAAATCCGGTCAGCCCCATCTTGTCCTCAAGTGAGATGGAGACCATTGCTCCATAATAATTTACACAATATCTTTGCCCACACCAGGGGGAGCACTTTTCCTATCCTGACCGTCTTTTAACTGACAATTCCACTGCTTAAAAGAGACGTTTCCTTAAAGGTTTCCTTAAATGACAACTGTATTTATTTTTTCCCCAAAGGTTTTTCTGTTTGGGTTGTTGTATTTTTGTTTTTTGTTTTGGGTTAATTAGTTTTTATAATTATATTTACTTGCATGAGAGGTTTATTGTTTTGTTTTTTTTGCTGGAAAAAAATAACGAATGTTCTTCTTATGATTATGAAGTAAAATTTTCACACAAACATGAGCATATCGGCATCTGACTGATACAAAACGAGACTGAGAACAGTGGAACAAGTCGATAAGAAGCACCTGCAGACCTGTCTGACATGTCATGCTGGAACAGACAGGCTCTTCTTCAGTGACGGAATCAGTGTCTGTTCCTGTGAACTTACTTTTCTTGGAGTGCAAGGATACCTCCCGCTGCCTTGTATTTAATTACACCAGAATCAATTTACCAGGATCCAGGAGGAGGGCTGGGCCCCCATCCCTCTCATGCCAACTCTCAATATGAAGCCTTCTGGGTGTATAGAAAGGGCACATTAATCATTGAAAGCTGAGAAATGTTTTTAGACAGAAACAGGCGGTACACGAAAGGGTCTGAAACGACAATAAGTGTGGAATCGTCTTTAATATCGAAACACTGGAGGGACTGCAGAGGGAGTCAGATACATTTTTCCTCCATTGTTAGTGTAAACCCACAGCTCTCTATAATCTCTGCTGAGTTTTTTTATTATTTCTGACAAACTCCTGAGGCTCACAAACTCCCCATCTGTAGCAAACACGGGCAATAAAGACAACGGCAGAAATACATTCAATAACTGAATAATGAAAATATGCATGTGCTCTACCAAATGTGATCAAATCAGGTGTTCTGAGCAAAGACGCTCGAGGACATGATGAACTAAATTATTAAATGAAACTTTTATTAAGTTTACAAAAAAAAACCCGCTAAATGACCGCCAAAGGCTTAACATTTATTGTAATCTAGAGAAGTATTAGGGTTTTAGGGTTTTACTGTGGGACCACTAACATGGCTCACGATAATGTATGAGCTCATTTGCGTAGGCCCCGGCATTCTGGGAAAAGCCGGAGTCTTCTCTTCTCCGTCACCCATCTCCTCCCACGGGTCTTCCGCGCGGTCTACAGCACAGTTTGCACACACTCAAATTTATTGATAAATTAATTCACAGTTTCAGTTGGGCCATCTGCTGTTTAATTTTTTTATTTATATGTCTGGTCTTCTGCTGTGTCTGACGTTCCCTCTCACTGCCCTTGTGTTTACTATAGCATACAGTTATTGTATATTTTTCATCCGGTAAAAATCATTATATCAATTATAACTAAATGAATCCACAATTTGCCACTATGAAGTGCATTGGTGTACAAACATAAAGAATACAATTATTGGGATGAATATGACTGCAGTACATTAAATACAAATCACCCATTCTATAATACCACTTCAAAAACAACATTCTTAAAAGTGAATGACAGCATCATGTTCTAATTGTTGCGGATTTGCAGGACTGGCAGACATGAACCAACCAATATAATCCAATTTTCACAGTAAAGATTGCAATTGCATCGCAGAAAGCATGTCAGGTTCTTTGAAGAACCCTGTTTTACAATTGTAACATGCCGTGATTTTGTCAATATTCAGGAGGCTGATATCTTAACGATGCTAATCTGATATTTGCTACAATTAATAATACATCTCTAAATTACAGCATGTTATACAACATCTAATGTTTGGTACTTGGACGGTAATATGCATTTGAATGCCTCATGTTGTATTTTTCACTTCCAAATTAGTTTTTACAATTTTACTATTATTATTTGTACAGCTTAATACTACACTTAGCCACCTGCAGACCCTTAAACCATGTTAATATCGGGGGATTGGTAATATTTGTAAACTTGTATTCTTCCCTGTTGTGCCAAACTATATTATATAGAGTGTGATTAATAGAAGTGTCAGATGATAATCCTATGCAAGGTCGATTTGCCTTAACTGGATAAAAAGGCTCAGATGCTTCTATAGCACTGAGAACTTAAAATATTTACATTAGCATTAAACTGAAACTACTTTTTCATCATCGTGATCAGTCACAGAATCTGTGTAAAGTGTGTGTTGCAAGACTGGGTGATGAAGTTAGGAAGTGACTGATCAAAGCTTTCTTGGCACACGTACCTGCCGAAAATAGTGCAGAGGCTGGTCACCTGGCTTCTCATGAAAATATAAAATAAATCGAATCAGTTCATAGGACCTTAATACTTCAACTTGCGCATGAGACTGTCTAGCAGTTAGGCTGGACTGCTCGTTTATATCACAACACTGTAATAATGGGCATTAGTTCAATCTGAATAAAGGCGGTTTAGCACACAAACAGCTTGTAGGCATATTAGGAAAACTGTAAAATTCATTAGGAACACTTTGATAATTCAGCACCTTGCATTCATAATGATTCATGCGTAATAAGCTATGTTTATAACATGGATGAATGAAGTCTTAAGGCATGAAATCTCCTGGTGGAATACTAAGGGAGGAAGGAACTCATCAAAATCTGCCATCTCCATAGGCTCTTCATGACTACTGATGCAAAACAGAAAGTTTTGGTGCTCAGTTATTTCTCAAACTTGTTTCAGACTTGTATAGTCTCCGTCCATAATGTTTTTTGGGAGTTGAATTGGATGGGTGCATCAAGGGGACATTTGGAGATGTGCATACATTACATGGCCAAAATGTGTGAACACCTGCACGTCTCATTCCATCTTAAAATTCTGGGCATTTATATGAAGTTGGGCCCCCCTTTGCTACTATAAAAGCCTCCACTCTTCTGGGAAGGATTTCCACTTGATGTTGGAACATTGCCATTGCATCAGGAAGACATTTGGAGAGGTGTTTTTTTTAAACGTTTTGCAGGGAGCTGAAATTGCCTAGCTTGGGAAAACTGAAATGGACACAATAATAAATGCCCCCCTGAAGACAAATGTTTATTGAATATCCAGTGACAGCGGTTATCGCACATGTGTGATATCTGCTATATACATGCTGAGAAATAGTAAATATGCAGATTTGAGGACGTATATACTGTAGTCAAAATGTACGGTATAATTGCTGTTTTTATATGACAAACTTGGCATTTTGTAAGCACCACAATGCCATGGCCCCATATTGTATCATAAAAAAGACAAATGGTTTTCTAGCAGAAGTCCTTCTGCATGCCTGCAGTGGATAAAGTCTGGTTACACCAGGGCATTCACCAAACATATTCAAAATGGTGCCCATTGGGACTACTTAAGTTTCATTTCCCAGAACACATGAAAGCTGGTCTCGAAATAAATAATAAATAAAATAAATGAAATAAAATTTCAGCGTGTGCATGCCTTTTGAAGAGCATGGTGTGCAAAAGGTTATTCCTCTATGGATGTACATTGTTTCATATTGAAATGTGTGGGAGCCACCTATTTATTTATTTATTTATTTGCCTTACTCAAAAGGTTAAGGGAATTTACTATGATACTCTTGAATCTTAGGCTAAGACTTGTATATCCTTTTTTTATGTGTAGCAAGTCCTGGAGCTGATTTAATGGGTAACATCAAAACTAAAAGTGAGCCTTTCATCTCAATTGAGAACTCTGCTTAGTAAAAAAAAACTGTAGAAAATGTTATACTTATATGGAAGTCATCATGATCCTTGTTTTCATCCTTGGTTTCTTCTAAAGTCTGGGATACATTTCAACTCCTTAAATGTGTCAATGGGCAAAAAAAAATAAAAATAAGGATTGTTTATTTTATTTTTTCTGTGTTGTCCATGATCAGCCATATATTTATAATAATTTGAAGGGTTTAGAAACATGAGGCATTAATCTTTAGACACTGGAGAGGTACAATAGGACATTTTCACATACTGTGAAATGCCGCTTACAACTAAATGTGATTTCTGTTTCTGCGGATTTTAATTGGAAGGATAGCCCTACATTTCTTACCGGTCTTTGGGTGGGCCTCCCAACATAATTCAAACGGAAAAAAATAGTCCTGCCTTGTCCTCCTATGCAATTAAAATGGAACAGACAGCCGCCAGCTATTGTGGAAGCTTCTGGAGAACTATACAGTATTTTCATCACTGAAACAAACTGGACAGAACTCCAGCCTACAGACTGACTTTCAACAAAGGGCAAGTGTCCAAGTTTCCAACAATGTAGAATTGCAGGTGGTATCAGGGACCACATTAGCTTTGTAAATGACATTAATTAGTCCATGAGTGTTGTCTGCCTCTATTCTCCCTATGATAACGCAAATCTGTTTTAATTGTTAGTTCAATTTACAGCTGAAGGATAGGTGTCTATTCGGAATTCTTACACACATACTTTGACATCACTGCATATTTGAAATACAGTTGGAAAGCTTTTGTTTCAGAGGATCTTTAACATTTATTCAGCGGAATTACGTGGTCAGAGTAGTGTCATTTATAGATCCCAATAACAGAAAATAAGGTCTATCAAATCCTTAAAGAGTTATTTTAGCGTTCTGTAGGGATGCTATCCTGGTGATTTACCTAATCAGGAAGCTGCATTAAGCTCATTAAGTTGTTCTTTTCCTTTTTTTTTTTAAATAAGTGTCTGAGCATTCTAATTTTAGTAGGGACAGACAATTATGATGATTTGAATCCTATTGACTTTACAATATATAAAAGCTATGATAAAACTCTAAAAGAATTCTGAATGGCTGTCTGATGTGTTTCGACCTGGCCTCCCTGGCCCAATTGCATTAATTGAAGCTTTAGTCTTATACTGCTTTGACGGAGAATGGCCTGAAGTCTGAATGAATATAAGCTAGGAAAATAAATAAATGAAACTTTGAAAAAACGCTGATCGCATTCAATGAAATTGTATTTAATAGTGTTTACTGTTTTGTGCTAAGTATCAAATTTCTCTTACTAATAAAAAGAAAAGGCTATGAAACACGGTTATGTAAAATGCAATTTACCGGTTGTCAAAGTTTTGACTTGGCCCAAGCCATAGTAATTATAAAACTACAGTTGATTCTAGAAAAAGTAAAATAAAATGTTAAAATATATGACCCGGGTCATTGAACGGATCAGTTCAGTGTGGGGTTTATTTGAATTTAAAGAAATTGACATTTTTTTGTAGGAATGGGACTAAAAGTATATATGAGTAATCAATCACAGCACCACAACATTGACCACGCCCATAACTTCCTAAGGAATTAATTACAATCTGCACTTCCTGTCCACTCGCACTCCATTCCACACCTCAGTGGTGCTTTCAGGCCACGTGCCTTCCAGATAAGTCTATTAAAGCTTATCCGAATGAACTGAAACATTTACTCACACTCCATGTAGGCAATATTCATAGGGGACTTCTTTTAAATGTTTGATTAATTAAAATGGACCAATTGACCAATGTTCTTCAACACTTGCATGCTAATTTCTTTGGTTTGACTTCAAATACTTTCTAGTGCTAAGTGCAAAGCATTTATGTATAAAACATATGGAAACATGAACAGAAACGTGTACAAACGCGGGATCAATTGGGACCTGATACTGTTGCCAATGGCGATATTAGCTGCTCAGTCAATTTCTAGGCCATGCTAGTCTAGCTGCAGAGCTCACAACGGACTTCAAAAGTGCTATTGCAGAAATTCCGACATCTCTTGAAGAACTTTGATCGACTGTTGACTGCTATGGTTACCGTTTGATGCTTCGGAGTGCAAACATGAGCTGATGAAAGCAAAATTTTCATGTACGTAATAGATGACAGAGTTTTAAAGCCATTGGCTTTGCTGTGGGTTTGGAGGGTCAGCAGCTAGTTAAATTTCTGTCTGTTTTTTTTTTTGTGTGGCTGTTTTTAGCAAAGTTACATTCACCACAAGAACTTGACATTCTCTGGGCCCGAAATCAAACAAGAGTCTGTGACAATGAGAGCCAAGGGTCATGATTGTTGGATTTCATTGATTCCAATCCAAATAATTGATTCTTTAATTGTCAAGGGAAAGTGGGCAGCTGCTTCATCAGGACGAGAAAATCTTTTTTCCCCATCCTAATATAAGTGCTGACCTCGCACAAGACAGTGCTCCTCATTTAAGAACTTTGAAGTCTGCCCCCACAAACATAAAGTGAGATTTTTTTCACCTTACCATCAGAAGCAGATTCCTTTTTTCAACACAGCATGCTTCTATATTTGAGCTAACGGCCCATACATGGCAATGAGGACAGAGCTGAATCACGAAGGATAAAGAAGTGAGACAGACTTTTCAACTTTTCTGCACTTTTTATTTAAACTCATGGTTTTTCAGATTGTTTCCCTATAATTTTCTGCATGTGTACTGAAGGTGGCAATTACTTTGACACACAAGTATTTACCATGACAGAATGTTTCTAAGCAATATAAGCACTTATTTCCTTAACAACCCGTTACTTTATGTACAATAGTGAGATGGTGAATAATTCTAAGGCATCGTATTTATTTTTATCTTTGTAAACTAACATATGTAGGAACTGCCATGCTTGGGATGACAACAGCTGAAACAGAAGTAGAGTGTTTAAATAGTTGCCCAGCTTAGTTTGTGGAGGCGAACATACGGGAAATGGTTTACATGAGAAGGAATGGGAAGGCTCAGTTTTGATTAAAATGGGAGGGAATAGGGAGACTCTGTTTGTGTTTAAAGAGAGGGAATAGGAATACTCTGTTTGTGTTTAAATGAGAGAGAATAGTGAGACTGTGTTTAAATAGAGGGAATAGGGAGACTTAGTTTGGATTTATATGGGAGAGAATAGGGAGAATCTGTTTGTGTTTATATGGGAGGGAATAGGAAGACTCTGTTTTTGTTTAAATAGAGGGAATAGGAAGACTCCATTTGGATTTATATGGGAGAGTATAGGGAGACTGTTTTTGTTTAAATAGAGGGAATAGGAAGACTCGGTTCGGATTTATATGGGAGAGAATAGGAAGACTCTGTTTGTGTTTAGATGGGAGGGAATAGGGAGAATTAGTTTTTGTTTAAATGGTGTTGAGAACAGGGAGAATCTGTTTTCGTTTAAATGGTGTTGAGAACGAAGGGGGTACGCACTCACTCTCTTACTTCCCCTTTTCTGATCTGTGCTCACTGATGAATTCCCCTTCACAGGGAGAGCTGATCCTGTTATTTCCCACTTCAGATCAAGCCTAGAGTTCCTCTGTGAGGCTTCTACTAGGAAGGGGTGAGGTCACACAACGAAGAACCTGTGGGCACACAATAGTCCAAAGGTTGACCCTAAAATCTCCGGCAGGGTCTGCTCGAATGACCTGCCTCCCAACAGCTCAGTCAGAAACAGTCGAGGCTCTGGGGGTAGAGTTTTGGGTGACCCGTCATAATATACTACTGCCCTACTACGGATTAATTTTAAGGGTCAAACCCTTGTCATCAAACACATGCTAGTATCTTGTCACGAAATTGAACCTTTTTCCAACCCCAGGATTGACCCCTTTTTGAAGGAGGCAAAGCTACATACATCACTCTTACTTACTTTTTAATGAGGGCAAGCCAGGTACTGTGGTTCTGGCTATTCACCAAGGCACAGGGATTTCTTATCTCCTAAGGGAAGACCCCTCCCCCATGGAGGTGGTCTCTAAGTCCTTCACCTCTACCCAGTTTTCACAGCCCAATCTACTTGTAGGCTCAAGCTAATCTTACTAAACAGTAATGCACTCAGTCGTTATAATCAAAGCAATAATACATTTAATCATTTTTAAATTATTAACTACAATGCAGCCGAACCTATTTTGCTATGTAATCAGTAAAAGCTAATTGCAGGGTACTTACTAAGTCTTAATACGCATCTCAGAGCCTGAAGTTATCTAATCAGTCGCCGAAAAATTCTTTATGTCTGTCCCCCCTTCGATACACCGACTCTATTTTCTGTGGGTTAACATTCATCACGGAGACCCATCATATTGCCTCATTTGTGTCCTAACATTCAGCTGCGTTTTAAGCTGCATCTAAGCATTTTATTATTTTAATTCAGCAACTGGCACGTGAACATATTTCTCTAAGAAAATGTTCAGTTTAAATGAGCGAACAGGAAGACTGTTTGGGTTTAAACTTGTTAAAACATGTTGCCTCTGTTTAAATATATGCATGAAAAGCTGAGTTTATTTTTGACTGTGTATGCAAATGTTTTCAAGGTGTATAGAAGTTACTTGGGAAGATTTATAGTGCATCTAACTCCATTTTGATTGCATCTGCCTTCTTTAATGACACTCCTCATTAACAGTATTACAGTTGTTGCCTGCTTTTTAGCACTGCTGCTTTTTAAACTGCCTGAACCCATGTGAGCTGGAGGCACATAGGAAGTTCTCTGTTACTGTTTGTTTCCTGGAACGTTAAGGGTATAAACACCGTGGTGAAGTGCAGTTGAATTTTTTGTCACTTAAATTATTTGAAAGCATTTGCAAGAAGCTGAGTATTCACAATTTAGCAAAAACTGGATTGGATAGGTCCTTTCACCATAATTTCACTGACAAATTGTGTGGGGTTGCCATTCTGCTCAATGATAAAATTCAATTTACCCTCTCCAACATAATTTTAGACCCAGCGCTATATTAATGTTGGCGGTTTGTTTTTTCAAGTAACCAGTTTTGTTGATAAATGTCTGCGCACCCAACTGGGATTATGTGGATTCTTATAATAGATTGGTGTCTTCTATCCCGAATTTGGATTCTCATTATTTGATATTGGGAGGCGATCTCAACTGCGTTATGGAACTGAGGCTCAGTAGGTCCAAGGTCCGCCATCCTCTTTCACATGTCTCTCATATGTCTTCCTGTATTTGAGGATCAAAGTATACTGACTGTTGGCGGTTCTCCAACCCAGACACAACAAAGTGCTTTTTCCCTAGAATTCATTATTTTTTCTTAAATAAAAAAAAATAAAAAAAACTTCTACTCAAAACTTTTCTCTACTAATATCGGATAGAGAATCCTGAGATTAAATTTCTAACTCAGTCAACTCCTTCGCGGAATTTAATAAAACGTACGATTTTTCGGCTGTCACTTTATGGGAAACCTTGAAGGCCTTTTTACAGGGCCAGATGATTTAGTACTCTTCCCATGCTGATAAACAATGTAAACGGTAAGCAGAGGAGCTCCATTTCTGAATTAGAACCCCTGAACTGTGCTATAGTGCTACTGGCCTTTTGACCACCTGTCCACTGGTAAAGCAAAAAAATTGTTACTCCAGTCACGTGGTGCCCTTTACAAGTATGGAGATAAGGCAGACGGGTTTCTTGCAAACCAGTTGAGGCAAAGTGCCTCTTTGTGGTTCATAACTAAAATTTGCGATTAATCAGATACCCTTAAAATTACTTTTTTTCTTCTGTTATAAATGCCACCTTTGTTTCATTTTACGCTAAACTATATACCTCCACATCCCCTCCACAGAAATCTAGCATGGACTAATTTCTTTAACCCCTTGACATCCCATTGGTTGACTTAACAACGAAGTCACAATCTGGATCTGCCTCAAGCACAAGATAAAACTACTCAATCTATTAAGTTAATGCAAAGTTGTAAAGCTACAGGTCCTGAAAGCTTCCCTATTGAGTTTTAGGGATCCTTGCCTCTTATACTTCCGAGAAACTCAATTTTCACTACTAATTAAGAAGGGTGGGGATTCAAAAAAAGGTGGATCAGACCGGCCAATCTCTCTTGACGTTACGTGTTGACATTAAAATATTAGTGATTTTAGCACGCAGCCTGGAATCAGTTCCAATCTTTTTATTAAAATATGAAAGGATCAGGCCGGCTTTATTAAAGATTGCCATACATTTTCTAATATTCACTGGTTCCTTAATATATTACAGTCACCTTTTACATTAGATGCTCTTTAGATGCTGAAAAATAATTTGACAGGGTAGAATTATTTGTTTACCACAGGGTTGTCTCCTTATTTCCCTGAATTTTTGCACAGGAAATTGAGTCTCAATTGCCCTAATGTTTCCCCCAGATTTTTGGTATACTCATGACCGTTTACGATATATATCTGATCCTGTGGCCCTAAGACTGGGGAACAAGTTTGGTTCCTTTTCTGGCTATAAATTGAATCTCGACAAAAAATAAATGATTTCCCAATGAAAGACATCCAGTTACCTTTACTCCTTCTTCTGGCTCAGTCAGTATTAACTTACTTCCCTTGAATCAAATTTTACACCCCTGTTAGCACAAAAAAGGCTTATTTGGTCCCATTTACCACTTTTTATATCCGGCAGCATTCTAACCGTAAAAATTTGCATTTTACCAAAATGCATTTATTTGTTTCAGTGCTTTCCCCTGATTTACAAATATTTTAAAACTAATAAATTATTTTGTTCATGGTTTGGAGGCCTCCATAGAGAACTGCTTCAGATGAGCAAACTGTTTGGTGAACTGGGTTTCTAACAGCTGATAGTCATAAAATTACTTACTGGCCTAATGCAATCGTTTCTCCCCATATCTACAGCTTGAATCCTATTGTGTTATCAATTCTCCAAATGTGTTCCTAATTTTTGACAGAATTAGATTCATGATAACTTTTATAAAATATCTTCTAAATTTTCATTGCCTGGTTCAAGATTTTTTCCTTGACTACAATTCTGAATTTTGTACTGCCCCAGCTTTAGACATGCTGTTGGATCGCTCTCCTAGTGGGAAATGGTTAACATCTCACATTTACAATCCTGTTATATTTCTGAAATCTCAAAACCTAAGATACGTTCCCATTGGGAGGAGGAGTTGAATTCACAGATAATTTGTGGAAGAAAACTCTTAGACAAGTTAATTCAGCATAATCTTGCTCTTGTCTTGTATTAATTCAATTTAAAGTCTTGAGCCAAATCCATTTATCCAAATCTAGACCTGATGAGTGTTTCCAGGGTCAGACGGGAGATGCAATTTGTGCCTACATTCCCCAGCCGCTCTTACACACACTCAGTTTTGATCCTTTTTGGCTTTTGGACTTCTGTTTTAAAAGCCCTGTCTGAAGTATTTCAATGAGATTTAAAGCTGTGCCAACTTCAGTGTCCCCACAGAGGAGACTATATTAACAGGGTGGTAGGCCAATGGGGCTGCCTTTATCCTCCACTACTGGTTGGCTGGAGATCTTCCCCCACACCCGTTTCTACCTCTTGCATCCACAGCGTGCACACTGTCATTGCTCTCCATGAGGGCTTTCACACAGGTCGGAGGTCAAACCATGACAAGCTGCTCAGCTCTGCAAAGCAGAACTGCCTGAAAGACCCATGGGGATCTGGCAGAGCCCTTAAAGAGCTACCTGAATTTTTCAACTCTGGGTTAGTCTCAGGATACAAGCCCTTTGACATAAGTAAAAATCCTGGATGGAGCAAGATTTATCCTTATCTTTCGTGTGTGTGCGTGTGTGTGTGTGTGTGTGTGTGTGTGTGTGTTTGTGTGTACAGTACGGTCCCACTAAATGACACTAAATAAAGTTTGCAGCCAAGGGTAAAATTATTCCTATTCAGTACTAGAGCTGCAGCAGCATATTTTTCAAGTCTGGTCCCGTTTTAGGCAGAAATTGATCCTATTGGTCCTGAAGCACTGGTTTTCAATCCAGGTCCTAGGGCTCCACTCTGAATGCTGGTTTTTGTACCAACCTATTTCTTAATTAAGTAGGTTGCTAATTGCTTGGAAACTGGCCATATGAAAAAAAAGAAGAAATAAAACTGTTGTTATAGGACTGTACAAAGAGAGTTAAAAACAGCCCTGGAACTTCAGCCCCAATGCCCCCTGTGATGTTTCATGGAAAGGGGTATCAATACACAACTCTCCATGTAATTATGTAGCATGACCTTTCAGCTATGTCTGTGCCAAAACACGCTGGCTCGAGCCTCAAAATGCTGACCATTTCTGTTAAAACAAGCAAATAAATATCCCTAACTCTGGGCAAAAGAAATGACACAGGCCTGTGGAGACAGAATTGTTTACCACAATTGCTTCTGTGATATAACCAACATGAACACACCTGTTTATCGTCTCCTATATTCTCTTTGGATTGGTACGTTTTATCTGAGTAAATTTAACTGCTCATTGAACTAAAAAAAAAAACTCTAATTGTATCAACCATTTACTCTTTTTAAAGTTGCTAGGCAATGTCACACTTTCCTATCGAATTACTACCTTAATTAGCAATAACCAATGAAATGCCAGGATATAGTGGTGTGTATTTAATTTAATGCCATATAGGACCTGTTTGGGTACAGGGTACTTTCAGAAAGAGGGAACACTTCAAAAACAAACAAAAATGCTACAGAAGTGTTTTTAGATTGTGGAACATTTTGTATCTAAAAACCAATCTAAAAACACTTCTGTATGAAAACATAGTTGCAGAGCACTGCATTTTACAAAAAAAGTAAATGGATCACTACACAAAACTAATGAATTCTATATCATATGTCATCATCATTTTCTTGGTTTTTTTTTGGGGGGGGGGGGTAATTATACATTCTAAACTCAACAGATTTATGCCAATTATGCAGCAATCAGAGGTGGTTCAGCTCACTTCAATGAGTGTGTTAGTTCTGAAAAGTACATAATCAAATGCCTGTATACTCAGTATAAATGGCTTCGTATGTTGGGTCAAAAACTATATCTGTTGGAGCGAGAAACACCCAATAGCATGCTACAATGGTCTAAGTGGCGATAACAGGTCATGCAGATAAAATAAGCTGTCGAAAATGAGACCGGGAGGTGATAATATGATGTCTCTGGAACTCATTTCCAGATTTTGATTGAATAAGATGGTGTTCTCTAAATTGCCTTTAGGATAGCTGTGTATGTACTGTGGGTGAAAGTCAGGGAAGGACAGTATTATACCCAGTCACTCCTATTTCCACATCTACAGAGAACCTCAGAGAAGCCTGGTGTTTCGTCTATCAGAAAAATGTGAAGCCTTCCCTATGTAGGATGTAAAATGCATTAGGTCAAGCCAAAAACCCTGGGGAAAAAAATATTCTTCACAGGGACAGGAGTTCAACACTGGAGCTGGCAAGGAATAGCTGACATCAAACAGGATGCAGAAGAGCCCATCCAGGCCTTTTAAATGACTGGAGAAAAAAGAACAATAACAACAGCAATAAAACTAAAACGGAAATATGTTTCACAACTTAGAAATGGAGATGAGTTGGTACCACATGGAGGAATAAAATGCTTGACAAGGAAGAGGAAAGATCGATCAGGTGAGGTGAGGTGAGGTGAGGGGGAAAAACAAGCAAACCAAAGAATCTCATCTCCACTGTGCCAGAGGAGTGATCCAGTCACAGGGTTCCATCTAGAGAAACAGCTAACGAGAACATTAGGGTCAAAGTGATATGAGGATGGTGGAAAAAATCATCTTAGTGGGTGCAAGACAGGAGTTAAACGACCAAGAATTTGTGAGAAGACTCCACAGAGCTCATTAAATATGGATCTCAGATACGACATGGGAATGTGGAGTGGACTGTTTAAAAAGTTAAGAACATTGCTTTTAGATGCGGAAGTGTGGGATTTGGAGATGAAAAAGAGGGAAGAGAAATTTATTCAACAAAAGTCTGGTTGGCTCCGGCAGACTGAATATACGAGACTAGACAGCTTATGAAGCAATGGAAAAAGTCAAGAATGCACAAAAGATTGTTGAGCAACATAGTGCACGAATGAAGTGGCAAAAAATAAAAAATAAAAAAACCCAGTACAAAAAGAATGGGCCTTTTTTTTTGGATGGAGGGACACTTTTATGGAGATAGACATAAAAATTTGTACAAGCATTGTTATCCAGCAAGGCATAATGACACACATAAATATTTGAGTGAGCTCTGAGGAGATGTTTGGAGAAAACAAAAACAGATAAGTCTGTGCTTATTCTTTCAAACTTTGCACCTATAAATACCCCGGAATACCATATGATTGATTGCGCACATTAGTCGGTGAGAAATACAACAGTAAGTTTGTGAGTTCTGCACAGCAGTTGAGGAGAGGGTTCGCAAAGGTAATTTACCAGTCTAGCCAGAGAGAATGGATGATATGTGAAATAACATATGATATGACCGGCCAGCCCCAGGATTGGATTCCTTATCATGTGGTGCGCACCTAACACCACAGAATAGAAACAGAGGGTTCGTGTTTATCGGAGGCAGCTGAGGTGATTTTTGATTTACTTGACATTAGACAGCAAGATCATGCCATCTAATTTAAAATGTCATCCACTCTACTTACCTGAGCTCGGCTCCGCTAGCCATGTCCAAGAGTAGCCCGGGCTCTAAAGAACCTGGGCATCGGGACAAGTGAGGGAGAAACCGAGAACCTGGGCATCGGGACAAGTGAGGGAGAAACCGAGAACCTGGGCATCGGGACAACTGAGAGAGAAACCGATATAAAGAAGGCAGAGTTCCAGTCGTTTCTTGCTCAACCGAAGAGCATGTAGCACAACGTGACATCACAGGAAGTCAGGAAAATGAGCGCCCTCCAGGACCACTACTTATTGTTCTCAAGCGCAGTAAAGAACATAAATACACACTGAAGAATTGATTTATACATCTGGGTCCTTCATTTCTTAGGCTGGAATTTAGGCTGGAAACTAGCTTTATACATCTGATCAATCAATCAATCAATTTTATTTTTATACAGCGCTTTTCACATATTGCC
>JAOVYW010001844.1:0-15750 GCA_025775045.1 Hiodon tergisus | reverse complement strand
CCGACTTTTTTTCTCCATTATCCCGCCCCCCCCCCCCCACAGGCCTGGCCCAGGATGAGTTCTGCAAGCGCATTGAGGCTGCTCACTGCATGGCCTGCGACATGATCATACCGGCACAACACAACCTGCTGCAGACACACATGAGCTCCCAGGAGCACCTGAGGAACCGCAAGGTAACTATGGGAACGGCTAAAAGGTCCCATTCAAACCAGGGGAAAGGGGCTACTTTATGCAGGTGTTGTTTGTGTGTTGCGTACGGACGAACGCGTTCCCCCTTTGCTGAATGAGCCGTGTCCCGTAGACTCGACTCTGCTGGCCTGACCCGTGAGTCACGTTTCTCAATACTCTCCCGTTTCTACCGGCAGGGCATCACCGAGCACTTCAAGAAGTCCAGCCTGCCTGTAGCTAAAAGCATCCTCAACAACAGCAACATCAGCAAGATGCTCCAGAAGTATTTAAAGGTAAAGTCTTCAATACAATATGTGTGTGTGTGTGTGTGTGTGTGTGTGTGTGTGTGTGTGTGTGTGTGTGTGTGTGTGTGTGTGTGTGTGTGTGTTAGGGCTGCAGCTATCGATTATTTTTGTAGTCGAGTATTAGACTACAAAAATTTGATTTGAGTAATCAGATAAAAAATAATTTTGCAAGAACAAAACATGAATTAAAATTAATGTAGGCCTAAAGATTTCTCGACTTGACTTCAGCATTTAATTTTCTGTTTTCTTGAGCTAAAGTTTAGGGACATCATAACTAGCCATCAATATCGACTCACGTTCTTAACTAGCCATTACAAATAACCACAATTACCGTACGATCTTACTGGCATTCGTCTCAACAAGTAATAACATTAAATTAAGTTAAGGCTAATTTTCGGTTTAGATTCTGCGTCATTGAGAATGTGCTGTCGTGTTAAGCTAGCTCGATTTTACAATGGATACACTGCAGTGTGTTCATTTTTTTGTAGTTTAAAATGGTCCCAAACTTTGGACATTTTCTGTCGTTTCCTCTTGCCTATCTCTTCGCTTTGCACTTTGCGTCACCTGAATTCTGACTGTGGTGCGTCAGTAATAATCGCCCGTGTGAAACGAGATGAACCTTGATATAACGTGAATTTGCCTCGATTATTTTTTGTAATCAAGTAATCGTTTCAGCCCTAATATATGTGTGTGTGTGTGTATGTATATATGTGTATACATACACACATGTATATGTATGTGTATGTAGCAGCAGACGTTTTTCGTAGGTTTCACGAAAACTGCTACACGGCATTTCTAAATCTATCATTAATTGTGATACCAAATATTTCCATCCCTGAAATGCTATGTATGGAACAAATCATTTACATAAGGGCTTATTTACATCATAACGCTATTTGTTTGTTTTCCTTGAGCGTTCAGTAAAGGAATGATGCCTTTATGGGATGGGATGTTAAAGGGAAATGTTTGGTGATCTGAGGACTTGTTCTGTCCTCTCCTCCAGGGAGAAGATCCCTTCGCAGAGGAAACTGTGAACCCTGACCCAGAGGAGGACAACGATGCAGGAGTGGGGCAGAGCGCCTGCCCAAAAAAGGAGGAGGGGTGCAGTGAGGCGGCACCTCAGCCGAGCCCGGCGGCCGGTCAGGAAGGAGCGGAGGAGGAGGAGGAGGGGGATGCCTTCGGCGATCAAGATTATTTAGCAGAGGATGTAGATGAAGAGGAGGAAGATGAAAATCCTATGGCATAATGGACAAGAAAGAAACCAAGTCCAACCTGTGTTTGTTTTTTGGAGGGGAGTTGAACAGAATGGTGGCCATTCTTTCACACTGACGTTTTCAACCCTCTGCAGAGGACAACATCTCAGCCTTCACTCTTTGGAGAGTCGCAAAGACTGTCGGACGCTGACCTGAAAGCAGGAAGTATTGCCCTTGTATAGTACAGCGATTAATGCGCTTTCCCATTCAAAATTAGTTGTCGCTTTGTGTTCGACAGGTTAGAGTCATTTTTTGGTGGTTGTTCAGCCTGCTATGGGATCACCATGTGTTTCACAGAAAATCTTTTTATTATTTTTTTAGTTACTGCTTCAATAGAATATTAACAGCTTGTGTTATAAATGGCAACATTAAAATTTACAAACATGCTGAGGAATTCGTTTTTTGTTTTTTGTTTTTCTACTAATGTTTAACATGACATTGTTTAGCTTCCGGATTTTATGCAATTTGAATGAAATCTGAAGGTTTTTATTTTATTTACAGAAATATTTAATGGTAATTCTAACAATCGTAGTCTTTCCAATTCAACTGATACCAAAAGTACTTCTGTTTTCGTGTTAGGGTAGTAGGGCAGGTACTGTAAATTCCGTGTTCATGGCTTTGTAACGTCTCCATTTTCCTGAAGATGAATCCTGTTCCGGATCTCCGCGGGAATTTAGGCTTCCGCTTAAGATTTTTAAACAGCTGTTCGGGTGTTGGTTTATGTAAATGTGTGATTTGTAAGGACCGCTCGCCCTCACTGGCTTGAGATTAATTCTCTTCATGGCTCTCCTCAAGAATGGGGTTAAATAAGTTGGAGCCAGGCGTGTCTGACACGGTCAGATAAGATTTGGGTGGAGGAGGACTGTACCGTTTGGGAAAACCTGCAACTCGGATACAGTTCCACTTTAGGCCCTGTCTTTTAGAGGCTTTGCGTAGAACGGTTCTCAAATGGCGGTCCACACGAGCTGTAGTGTGGCTAAGCTTTCGTTTCAGCTACCCTCTGAATTGTTCAGCCAGAGACATTGCTTGTACTGTAAACTATTTAGTTTCAGGGTGCTGACTGAGAACGGGTGTGAAAACCAGCAGACCCACCCTGCTGGTTGCATAGGCTCTGCATTTAGAGTCCTCGTGGCTTTGCTTGGAACTAGTCATTCATTAGAGGGTACTGGATGTCTGTTTGGACTGGAATTTCGGTAGACACTCTTGCCGTTTTAATGAGAGATGATTTTCAATCATCTCGCCACACAGAGAAAAGGACAGATTTATTTTGGTCTCTGTTAAATATTAAGCTAGAAAACCTGGACCTATTAATATGTGCTTGTATGTTTGTATAGGTTTTATTCCGTTAAATTTGCCTTTTACTTTCTCTCCGGCTTTGTTCGGCTGTTATGAAACAATTTTTCCTCAGAATATTAAAATTGTCACCGTCTTTTCCTGTAAGAAGCTTTAAATGCACACTTACAGTGCATGCATGTGCCCTCCAATGACTGAAGAGAGAGAAATTAATGACACGGTTTTGAGGATGAGATGACAATGAGATTTTGGAGGTACATAGTAGCTCTATTCAGTGTATTTAGTTTCCATGGATGCTGATTTACAGGCCCAGGTTTTTAAATGCATGTCTTGTATGCCCAGCAGCTTATAGTCATGCCTTTTAAGATCCTTGTTAATGTTATATGGGTTATTTTATTTATATATAGGATTTGAAAATTTAACTGATTAAAGTATTTTGAATAAAGTTAAACAGGGTTGATGTTAAATGTTTGTATGCCCTATTTTTGAAAATAAATTTGGGTACATTAATATCTGATATAAAATTTGGAAGACGATAATTTTATGATCGAAGCAATCGATATCTTCCCTGTCTGCCTACTCTTTTAGATACCTTTAACATGCAAACACAGCGAGGAGATGCAGGCTTCACAAATGCAAAGCCAGAACTAGTAGCTGTGCTGGTGGACTGGTTTTGCTACCACGGTATGCTAGCCCTCCCCAGATAATGTCCGCTTTGTAGCAGCAGCAGGCGCGAGAGAACCATTTTGTCAAAACTATCGAATGATGTACACAAAAGACATGACTGGTCTATATAACATACTGTGTAACCTGTTCTACAGTGATCTGGCAATACACTCTACCTCAAAGGTTGTGTTGCATTAATGTAAAAAAAATTTTTTAATGGGGTTAAATCTGATTCTCTTCCATGAAGTCTTTAAAGTTCTTGTGTAAATATGTTTTTCAACTGAGTCTCCCAAATAAGTGAGAAATTACAGGTGACTCAGCTGGATAATGATTGCTCATTTTCTGAATATAAAACCACATCAGTCATGTTAACCTGTCTAACAGTGATCACTTATTGCTGGTTAGCATTTTGTTCTTGTCTGATCCCGTTTTGAACAGCTGCTGTAAGATTACTCACTGTATGTTCCCAACACCCTACAACCAACAGTGATCAAATGCCATCCTCCACAGTCATGTGCTTAAGAAACTTAAACTTTTATTTTGTAAAATTCAGGCGATGTAGTTCTTATACTTTGTCTTCATGTCTGAACCTCCTGTTAAAGATGAAAAGAATGATCGATTTTAACTATGGTGCTACATGTTGCAATCAACGAGCGTCAATTAATGCTGAAAATCTACTTAAGAAATAACGTCTGGGCTTTGAATTGACTTGACTTTGAATGAAGTCACCATGGGCTTCCTGTATCTTTAGTTTTAACCATTTTCATCGACTTGTGCGGATGGGAATTCCCGTATTCCTTTCGTGGATTTTCCTTCCATACGTTTTTCCTCTCTCTCCAGCCATTCGAAGGTGAATGCACGCTCAACGGAAAAATCTGACTCACCTTGAAGTGCTTCCAGCCCTTTATCTCCGAGTAGAGGGCGTCGCCGGGACAGGAGGTGTTGACTACCTGCCGGTGCCCTTGCAGGGCGAAGCCGGCCACCAGGCGCCCACCGCCAACCGCGCATTCAGCGAGCCGGTCCCTCACCACCTCCAGGGTGCGCGGGGAGGGCAGGCTGTCAGTGTAGTCGCCGATGAAGGAGACCCCATAGCCCTTTGAGTTGTGGCCCAACGTGTGGGCCCCTTGCCAGTGCCAGCCACGGCCCTCGTATAGGTACCCGTCAGAGCCCATTACGAAGCTGGAGAAATGGCAACGGCTAAGAATGAATGATTTCATTAAAACGATTTAACATTACTGGTATTTCACGCCTCGTCCATGGTCGCTTCGTCACCCTGCTGCAACCGCAGATCTAATAGAGTTCACGCCGTCCCGGAGATTGTTACACCACTGCGTTTGTGTCTGAGCACCTGTATCCGATGTCGTCCCAGCCCCGGTCGTTCTGGTGGAAGCGCTGCATGGCCCTCATGTCCGCCGCACACTTCTCGAAGGACAGGCAAGGTCGGCTGGGCTCGTAGGTGTGGTGGATATACATGAATCCCAGGGGGAGGGTCAGCTGGGTGGGCGTGCCTCGGTACGGCTCCGCTCCCCACTGACAACGGGGGATGATGGTCGGGCATTCTAAAAGGCAGAAAAATGTTTACTGAGGATGTATGGTATTAAACCCCTTGTCACATACATCTGTAATCCCCAACATTTCCTTTGTTAGTCTCTTGTGTGGTAGTAAACACACACAGTCTGTGAACCTCACATGGTCTGTAATGTTCTCCAGTCAATGAATTTGCCTTCAAAGGGGGAACTCTAATTTCCCTTTCCTCTTTTCTGTACAGCAGTACTCACCCATGTATCTCTGTACAAACATTTGCACCCCATCCTTCACCACAGCCTCAGGGTCCAGCACGTCCGCATCTCCCCGCAGCCTTGCATTCAGTAGCAGCGCATCCAGCACCTCCTCCTGCAGGAGAGCGGGGCTCACCAGCTCCCTGAAGTTCTCCCGCCGCAGATTGCTGACAAGCCGGTGGACGGCATCCTGGTCACGCCCCTCTGGTCGATGACAGTAGTAGCGCCTCAGCAGGACGCTGAGCTTCAGGGGGCGGCGGGCAGGTGCGGCAAGCTCGGTCCCAAGGACCACGCCGTCCATCCCCCCGTTTATCAGGGCGTCGGTTGCCAGGGAGGGCGGTCCCGAGAGGGTAAAAACCTTGGGCGAAGAAACGCTGTCCCAGCATCCATCTGGGCCTAAACTCTCAGGCAGTGAGGAGTCACGGAACCATAGTAAAGACTGGCCTAGGTTCTTGGCCAGGGCGAGGGGCAGCAAGCCAGGGGGCTCGGCGCCTGTCTTTGCCAGTAGCCCTGCTTCGATGCCAAGGAGCAGTGGCTCCAGGGCAACTGTTGTGCCGTCTCGAAGAAGGAACACCCCTTCCTCTTCACCTCTGTCCGTCACCCTGTGACGAATCGCCTTGCCCAAGCATTTGGAGAACTTGGAATCTAGCACTAGGGCTTCTTTTTTGTTGTCGTTAAGGGCACCTAGAAAGTGCTGTGTGAAAGCGTCCTGGTAGCCCGCTGCCCTGCGAAGCCCTCTCACCAGCTCCAGAGGCTCAAGGCTTGGGTTCCGGCACTCTATGTGCTGCACTGCTCTGATGAAGCGATCCATGTGCCTGGAGGAGACAGCTAGGGCCATATACACATGTTAGCTACACGCTAAGCTCTACATCCTTGTTAATGGCTGAGGCACACTGCCTGTTCATTCACCTCAATCACACAGTACAAGTTACCAAACGGTTACACATCTGCTTTGACGACATTAAAACGTTTATTCCTTCAAATTTCTGATCTGTACAAAAACAAATTCAATCGTACTAGTAGAGAACCTCACCCAAACTATTTCCAATATCAAAGGCAAAGATTGGCAGATTCAATTACCGTTGCTGACAGCAGCCGTACACACAACTAGGGTCACAAGCCATTTTCCCGCAAGTTCCATTGGGAGGGCAATGGAGTTTTCTCTCAAATCTTCTGAACTCTTTCAAACCACTCAGCCAGAATGACTGCGTACTCTGCCCTCAAAGCTTTATATTCCTGTGTCATTAGTGATATAAACATGGGGCAGAGATACCGGTCTTGTTGGGTTATTTAATCATTTTTAATTGCTTGTGGGAAATGTACGGCTGTTTGGAATCTGTGTGTGTTTCGACAACATTGCCCAAGGTCCTTTTTGAATTCTAATCTCAGACCTGATACTGATGTCATTGCATAGGCTCTGTCAATATTAAATTTGTGTTGTCGTGGTTTCAAAACAAAGTTTACATCTGAACTCGAAGTGTGCCAGTAAAAGCCATGGAAAACATAACATATTGATCATACTATCAGGGTGTGAATGTTTGTTGGCATGCCAGCCATGGTGAATCTGTTACGAAAGGTCACGCTAATACAAGAAATATAATTGTCTCCTGTATGCTATAGATTTGCTTTTTTTGGGAACAAAGCATTCAAAGTTTCAGTTAAAGGGGATATTTAAACACTTTTTAAATCACTGATATTTCTGATAAATCCATCTGCTCTGTAACTGTCTCACATTCCCAGTGGCATAAATAAGGTGCAATTGGTTGAGTCGTCCCTTTGCAATCCGTATGTCTAATCGAGAGGCTTCAACTCAAACGAGAGTGGATTAATGATTTACAACCCGCGTGACCTATGGGAAAGACACCACATCAAAAGGGTTGTGACAGTCAAAAAAATTACTCTAAATCGCACCGAGACACACATGAGCTAGCAACTCTTCTTTTACAGATTACAAGACGTGGCACAAAATCTTCTCCTTGGAGTTAACTGAATTTCTGGTGTTCTGAAGGCCAATGAAGAAATGGATCCATCTCTGCCAAACAACCCCAAAATACCAAGTCTAGAAGTGTCTACTGAAAGCTTATATGCTCATTTTATTTAAAGTATGATATTACCCTGTAATTAATAGTAATACTACTAGTAACATCAATTAATTAACAATCAAGTAATTCATGAATAAGGTTTCAGATGTGTAACCCTTAAGTGGAAAATATAAGAAGGTGTTCAGACTATTTTGCAAGACAATATATATATAATAATATACAATATATAATATATTAATGATGGTTTTGCCTTTCTATTTAGAATAATAAAACTTGCTTTTACATAAAATCGGTTTCATTTATAAAGCCCTGCCCTCTAACGGGCATATCTGGATCTGTTTATGATGTAGTCAAAATTGTATTTCACAAAGCAACACGAAAAACTACTCTAAATACATCAACAGTTAAACGCAACCACTAGAATGTGTCGTCTACTTACTAATAGCATGTGGTATACCGGATACAGGAACAATAAAAATTACATATTCCGTTTAGACTTTCCTGTTATGTCTCCTTGAGACGATATACTATGTAATTATATGTACAATTTGACACGATACGATGTAATAGGCATCTTGACTGTCTTCTTTGGTAACGTTTTTATTTAGACAAAGCTAATTACGCCCTTCGAGCCACTTCGAGCTACCATGTCGCATAAACTGAACAATTTAATAAGTCAGAGTATAGTGGGCTCCTTTTCCCCACAATCTGTCTATTGTCCGTGATTAATGTTATTAAAATAAACTACAGTCAATGCAGCGTTGGGCCTTTTCCCCCGCCCACTCACGTGACCCGGAAAAGGAAGTTCGTGTGTTTACGTTAAGATTGATCCCTTACATCTTACAATAAAATAAGGTAGGACATCACCTTTTGTTAATACAGTAAAAACACAAAGGCGTTTGAGGAATATACATGTTTTTTTGTTTGTTTTTTTTAGCTTCTGTATGATCATTCTGCCTTATGGTTGCTCTGCAATGAAAACGTTTATTGATATTGATAGCTTGGTTGTCTATCTCACCGGCCGCTGCAACAAACGCAGTTGTTAAGTAATATATAGTGCTTTATGTGTTCTTTATCGGCATGTTGCTATGGTGGCTTTCTTTCTATCTGGTTTGCTTAATTTTACTCCCGAGCCAAAAATACAAGAGAAAGGCGCAATGTTTTGAAAAATAACAGTATGTCTCACTTTATTCCCTGTCCAGAAAATGGATACCCGCTTCACGAGAGGCAAGTCGGCGATCCTGGAGAGGTCACTAACTCGGCCGAAGACGGAGGTTAGCGTGAGCGCTTTCGCGTTACTCTTCTCCGAGATGGTACAGTACTGCCAAAGCCGCGTGTACTCGGTGTCGGAACTGCAGGCGCGCCTTGCCGACTTGGGTCAGGGCGTGGGTGCAAGTCTGCTGGACGTGCTGGTGCTTAGGGAGAAGAATGGCAAAAGGGAGACGAAAGTGCTCAACATACTGCTCTTCATCAAGGTATGTTTCCAGTTTTCTGGGCTAATACGTGCCGTTTGATTGTTCTCGTTATCAGAGATTGATAATAACGTATCTTATTTGGGCTGACAGTTCCAATGCATAAAGGAAAAACGTAATCAGTATATTTTTGCGTTTTTCGAAGTGCTGCTACTCGTGTGGATTCAAGCAGACACCGATTTCAACAGGAAGACGTGCTCTTTATTTACACATACGCTTACTACCGCCTTGACAAAGTCGGAACTGGCAGTAAAAAGAACTGACAATACAGAGGAAAACACAGAAAGCCCTCACACAAACTAGCAAATCAGTTTACGGTGAGGAAACTAAATCTTAACTACAAAAGCACAAAACGATACAGTAAACTAAACTACAACACAACAACGTCATTAAAAGATTGAGCTTCGAACAAGTTATTTACATTATTAACAATTCGGGGACCAGGCTTCCCAGCAGCCCCCTCGGGGATGGTTGAACGCCATTGGCGGGGGAAGCGCTGTTTTCCATCCCCGTTACAATATGCTTGCAAGAAGTTGATGTGGATGCAAGATGACCAATTAATGTGGAATTTTTAAGGTCCATTAATGTTATTTTTAATGACCAAAAATAACATTAGACTATCAGCAAATGTAGTGAATTGCATAGCTAATACAATTAACATTAAGACATTTTGTCTTTGTCTTGTCATGAATATTTTTTATAATCGCCCAAAAAAGTTAGGTGAGGAGAGGCATGGCATGGGTGTATTTTGGCAGGAGATTATATGGTATGAAATAGGTCACCCACCAATTGTTGCTTGTTTAAAAACAAATTACCGTTATCATATTCTGCTGCAATCTGAGAATGTAAAGATGATAATGCCTAATTCAGTGTTCACTAATTCATTATCAGAATTAAGGTTGATGGTCGTGCTGCATTATTTCTGTGTGCACGTGTGGTTCGTTTCCTATGCCTGTTGACCTTTGTTTCGTCTGCTCATGCAGGTGTCAGTGTGGAAGGCCCTGTTCGGGAAGGAGGCTGATAAGCTGGAGCAGGCCAACGATGACGACAAGACCTACTACATCATCGAGAAGGAGCCTCTGATCAACGCGTTCATCTCGGTGCCCAAGGAGAACAGCACGCTGAACTGTGCCGCCTTTACAGCTGGCATCGTGGAGGCCATCCTCACGCACAGCGGCTTCCCAGCTAAGGTCACGGCACACTGGCACAAGGGCACCACACTCATGATCAAGTTCGACGAGGCAGTCATCGCCCGCGACAAGGCACTGGACGGAAGATAGGGTGCTGCAGGTTGGGTGGGTTACGAGGTCCCTTGGGAGAGCATGGGGTTTCTCTGAAGTTAAGGTTGTCAGACCTTGTGAGGTTGCGGTGTCTGCCGGTTATCGTTCTACCCCATCTCTTTAATTGTTTAGCTGAAACCATTATTTGAGCAGAAATTATCTCGCATTGCATTTCCAGCTGTAAATCTAATGCTAATTGAGAGGAAGCTCGAAAAACTAGCACATCCCACAGCCCGCAAGGACTGGAGTTTTATACCCCTGCTGTAAGTTTTAAAAGCAAGTTAATATTTGCTGTGTGTGCATAAAATCGTTGAGCGTGAATGAGTGAATCCGGAATGAAGGCACCCCACAACTGATTAATGTATTTAGTGACCATGGTGTAAACTGACCAACCGCTGCAAAAAGCTTGGCTCATTCTGGAGTGGGTTCACCTGTAAATGTGCGTCTTGGTCACAGGTGGATTCCCCTTCTCGGCCTGGGTGGGCTTGTCGTTCTTAGGAGACCAATGGCCTGTTCAAGTTGAGGAAAAGGGAAAACAATTGCCTCCTATTTTCTTCTGATGTCTTCAGTTGCATCTTTCTGGCCCTATGTATTCTGATGGGTAATTCCAGGTTTGCAGGACCAAGGTGTTGTAAATTTCAATGTTGAAATAAAATGAAAAACCTGTTGCTTGACCACCAATTGTAAGCGCACAATTGCTTTTGTTTTTAAATCCTTGGGGTGGACGTTACCTTTGTCTTCGGCTCACTTCTTGCCCTGTTATTAAAACGAACAATATTCATAATTTGTGGAAAATGATAATTAAAAAATCTATTGAAAATACAATGTTATTAGATTAATTTCAAATGTTCGACTTGTATATGTTACTGTACATTATTAAAGCGCAATATGTCAATACTCTAAAGAAACGATTCAGTTCGAGGTTTGAAGTCGCAGATATGTCCTAGACATCACTATGCAACAAATGCTTAGGTGCAGGTAAAAAAAAACAACACTCCAGTGAGCGGTTAACAATCTTCTCATTATTGCCATGTATTTTACGTACCCGTGTAAAACGTAGGTAACGGTTATAAGCAATGATGAGCAAAGTACCACTCAGTGATCGGCTTTTAAGTATCTTCTCTCATGCTTAATTTCCTAGGAGCCGCGTGTCTACGCGTCTTAGAACCGCTCTGAGAACGGTCACATTGCGCACCTCACATGACCACTGGGGAAACCGAGTGGTGCGTTTGTCAATATTCCGAAATGACATGAACAGGACTGCGTAGCTCTCATTTCATTTGTGTTCCGACGTTGCTGTCGCGAGCAGGCTTTACTTAACTTTTTTTCTTTTTCATTTTTTAAAACGCTTTAGTTTTTATTTTCGTAATTGCTTTATGCATTTCAAGGCACCGTCATGGCTACATCGGGTTGTAAAAACTACAACCAAGACGCCTCAGGTTGGTTCTCCAGGAACGTATGTTTTATTTATCGTTACAAAACATAAATTATTTTAATTATATTTTTGGATTACACCTAAAATTAGATGTCAATATGGACATCTTTGCTCATTAAAAAAAAAAGGTGACAATAAATGTACGTCAGAGAAATCTGTTGGTAGTTTGGGTAATGTATTTAAAATGCCGTTTTTGTCCTAACCTGATTTGAAACGTCAAAAAGGTAGGTTTTCTTCCTTCCTTGTTATTCTACTGTGGTGTGATCAATAGTGTCATGTCAAAAACTGTCTAGGAACTGACTGGCACTTTTCAGAGAGACAATGATTGGTGGGTACGAGGCTGTGTGCAGGTACAGATGTTCTACACTGAAAAAAGCATATCATTTACGTAAAATGACCACAAAACGTTTTTATTGTGCATGAACTTTGATCCAAGCAGACTGTAAATGCAACATAATTTATGTAAATATTTAGACAGCAGGTGGATGCACTTCTGCACTTCTCCTTTCCAACAACCCTTCTAATCTTTTCCACTTGTAATCCTCTTAAAATTTGCACAATTCTGAATCCACCAACAGAGAGGTTTGAGCCAATACATTTAGGGAAAACATGACGAATGTGTAGAAAGCCAAACGTTACAGTAGTGTTCAGTGTTTCTTCGCAATATATCTTAGGTAATTAGGAACCTTGGTAAAATGGGCACATTGTCAGTAGTAGATTACTATTAGATTATTTGAATACTTAACTACTCAGTGTGTATGTCAAGTTTAGTACATACACATTTGGATTTTGGCCCCAAAGGAAGCTTTTTTAGCTGTCAGAGAATTTAATTGGGCTCTGTTTACTTTAAAAAAAAATTCTCACTCCATTGCTTTGTGAACCATCAAGGAGCAATTGGCCTTCTGCTTGGGGATGTCATATACACAAATGCAGAATGATATCTCACTGCAATATGAGTCTTAATCTTCACTGGAGTAAAAGCTGACAACTGAAAACTGAGCATTGTTCCACCAAAACTTGGTGATTGAGCAGTAATATATGGTCCAGGTTTCGGATGTGATCAAGTGAAAGCCACTTCAAATCAGCCTCAAATTTACAGAAACTGTTTATTAAATTACTTGAAATAAGCCTTTAGGTCCCAAGAAAGATTTCCCAATGTGGCTTTGAACATAATAAGTATCATGAAGCAAGAATTGTTTGTGGATTATTTTCCCACTTTTGAGAAGATTTAATGATAATCTGAACATTGTTAGATGCCAAGTTTTAGGGTTGAAAAAACATAAAACGATCACAAGACACAGGTTTTACATTGAAATGAATAATAATGATTTCTATTTTAAAAACCCAAGAAATGGATATTATATATATTTAATTTGCCCTGTTCCTTTGCTTTGCTCAATGTAAAATAATCTCCTGGCACATAATTTCAAAATGTATTTATAATGTTGAATAACATGTTGATAATGCTGTGATAATGAAATATAGACACTTAGCTTCTCTCTTTGGGAGTTGGAGCCACAATAGTTTTTTTTAGAAGCTTTTTCCTTAAGTCTTGTTGTTCCATAATTTTAAGTCTGCTGTTGTGTTGTGTTCTCACTTTGTGCTGTAGTTTAGTTTAATCAATCTATGCCTGCCTCATGTATGAACCTCTTGTTCCTCTCATTCTCAGGGTAAGTAATGCTCAGCAATTAAACTGAGAATCAGGCAAGAAAAGTGTACTCACTGAAGGGTCCTCCCCTGTCTTTCAGAGAAGGGCCGGTTGTATACCTCTGTGACTGACTATGGCTCCAGTGAGCTGAGCATGGAGGACACCAATCACAGGCCGTCTGGCCTGAGCGGTTGGCTGGAATCAGAGGAAAACAGAGAGGAGGTGGTGGAGGATGAGGAGGAGGCAGCGCTGAGGAGGAAGTTGAAGTACTTTTTCATGAGCCCCTGTGACAAGTTCCACGCCAAGGGACGCAAGCCGTACAAGCTGGGGCTGCAGCTGCTGAAAATCGTCATCGTCACCGTGCAGGTACCACAAGCGGGCTCCCTGGTTACAGGCTCTGACGCACCACGGTAACCCAGACCCATCACCTGCTTTTTCTTTGCTTCTCACGTGATTTCTCCAAGCTGGTGATGTTTGGGCTCAGCAACCAGATGGTGGTCACGTTCAAGGAGGAGAACACGGAGGCGTTCAAGCACCTCTTCCTCAAGGGCTACCAGAGCGGCTCCGACAAGACGATGGCCGTCTACACGCAGAGCGACGTCTACAGCTACATCCATTATGCCATCAAGCAGGTACTGTGCTGTGCCATACAAAATGGACTGCCAAGACGTAGCCATGGAAAAATCCAATGCCTTTGTTTGCTGGGTTGTCCGATGTTAAGGTAAATTTTTGTCCCAGTTTGGTTGCGCCCTTTATCTTCCTCTTCCTTACCTTCTACTCTTCTTTGATCACTCATTTTTTCTACTTTCCGTGGCAACTTTTAACACCCCATTCTCCTCTCCCTCAGTACTTGGCGCTGCCGGAGACCACTCTGGGGCGCTATGCCTACGTGTTTGGGGTGGGAGTGAACAACAGCGCCCTCTCCCTGTGCCAGGTGTACTACAAAAGGGGCAGCATCGACCCTGGCAACGACACCTTCGACATTGATCCTGAAGTAGTTACTGGTAAGCCCCTCTCCCCTCCTTCATCTGTTCTGAAGTCCCCAGTTTCTGGTTAACATTGAATCTATTTGTCAACCTAGCCTGTCTGACTTTACAACCAGCATCTTTTTCTAAAGTTTTGCAATTATATTGAGAATGGGTCAGTGACCTGGAATTCAGCATTGAGCCTTGGCAATTCCCTGTTCTCAGCGAGGGATTAATTCTGCAAAACAATTGCATTAAGGAAATGTACTATTTCCACGTACCGAAAAGCATTCCACGTGCATTAAATCTGAACTTTGATCATTAGTTAAGACTCGAGCCAACAGCGCACTGGATTTTGGACGCGAGCAGAAGTTGTCCGGTGGGCACATGTTCCGCTGTGAGCTTCATGCTTGTTATGATCTTGTCAATGGAAGTACAGATAATGAAAGCAAAGAATGTATGCAAGCGTAGCAATTTAATACAACTTCCTCAAACAGCAGAACATCTGAAGCAAGCAAATGGAAACAGACAAAACAAACTACACTGGAAAATTAGCTAACTGAGCAAGTCTATCGGCTTGGGTCACTTTAAAAGCCCCAGTGTGTGTCAGTCAGGCAGGGAAATTATATAGTTGGGTAATTAAATTTCGTCTGTCCACCCACAGTAAGGTAAAGTCTTTTCTCCTTCTGTCACGTGTTCTCGGTTTCTCTCAGACTGCATCGGAGTTAACCCTTTGGAAATCTTTGTGCCACCTCAGGACAGCGACTTGAAGAACTTCACCCTCCAGTTCCACAAGTGAGACACATATACACATATTCATACACACACTCACACACAAATTCCATAACAATGATTCAGGCTTTACGGGTTCAATTCTCTTCTCTCTTAAAGTGAACCCTTGGTCGTTTCGCCACTCTCAGCTAGTGACTTGCTGAAATGTAGCTGAAGTGCTGGTCTCTTTACGTCCCAGAAGTGTGATTTTCCATCCTTCCTCTTTTCACCCCTAAACGCCTCCCATCTAACCCTTCTAGGCTGATCAATGTGAGCATCCAGTTCCAGCTGAAGGCCATAAACATCCAGACCATCATAAACAACGAGATCCCAGACTGCTACACCTTCCTCGTCACCGTCAGTCCGCCCTGTGTTGGATTTTGTGCCCTCAGTCTAAAAACAGCCGCGTCATTCGGCAATTTCCCCCAACATAGAGATACTGTTTTGTAATTGTTGCTCAGTTTGATCTTTGAAGACATGCATGGGAGTGGGCTCTAGTGCTGTTCTTGTTATGACTAACCCCTTGCTTAGTGCACATATTGCTTGCATGCATGCGTTAATGCTCACAGAAACGTGACAGTAACAGTGCCCTCTTTTAGAGTAAAATTAAGTAAAATCCCTTTTCAGTCCTTTTTCCTCAACAAAATGAATATCTTAATGGATTTAGCCTAATG
>JAOVYW010001843.1:0-14061 GCA_025775045.1 Hiodon tergisus | reverse complement strand
CTCTCTGCGTCTTCCTGAACGAGCTGGATGATGTACCTACACTCTCTTCTCTCTCTGCGTCTTCCTGAACGAGCTGGTTGGTGTACCTACACTCTCTTCTCTCTCTGCGTCTTCCTGAACGAGCTGGATGATGTACCTACACTCTCTTCTCTCTCTGCGTCTTCCTGAACGAGCTGGAAGATGCACCTAGACCCTGTTATCTCTCTGCGTCTTCCTGAATGAGCTGGATGATGCACCTACACCCTGTTATCTCTCTGCGTCTTCCTGAACGAGCTGGATGATGCACCTACAACCTCTTCTCTCTCTGCGTCTTCCTGAACGAGCTGGATGATGCACCTACAACCTCTTCTCTCTCTGCATCTTCCTGAATGAGCTGGATGCTGTACTGTTCTCAATCCTTGTGCGCAGCAGTGTTTGAGATACAATAGGTGAAGTGAGCTCCGCTGCTTGCCAGTACCAGTTAACTTCCCCCACACCAGAGTGACCCACACCCCATGCCACGTTGCGACGGCACCCAGCCGGGGACGTGACAGAAGGGAGGGCAGGACTGAAAAGTTTGACCACGAATACGGAGCAGCTGAAGGTTCCAGTGATAAAGGGAGACGCTTCACACAGATCGACAAAAACTGGGGGTTCTCCTGTTCAACTTATAATCCACTCAGGTCAGAAAGAACAGGAAAAAGCTATTTTTGAGTAGACTAGTCTAAACTGTTTTACCCTCACAAGAAGGAATATTAGTAGCATTAAAAACTGGAATACCGTATAAAAAAAAGCAAAAGGATGAAGATACTGGTTACTTACAGAGAAAGAAGACTTCTCAGCTCATCCCAGTAGCTGGAATAGTGCAGGGGCCAGTAATATATCCTGCTCCCCAGGCAAGTTGTACAGTAAGTGGAGAGATATGAACCATTTGCCCCGGAGGGAGAACCCACTGTCCAAAATCACAAATGCCCTGGTGCAGCAGAGTGACAGAGCTTCTTGGAAATAACATCACAGGCTACAAGACAAATAAACAGTGTGTGGAACATAAACACTCAGGCCTCACCCGAGCCGGGCCCGGCAGGTCGGGAAACGGGGCCTTTATGGGTTCTCACACACTGGATGCCCAGGGAATATTTGGCCCTAATTAGCACGCAGCATCTGGTAAATTTCACCGCGTGCGCTCCAGGCTAAGGCAGCATTCCTATTCACTTACGGAGCTTTGGGCCGAGCTGGAAATCACACTTCAGGGCCTTCCCAAAGCCAGGCTTGGAACATTCCTGCCCGAACTCTCAGCACAGTAAAACCATGACGGAATTAAGGCTCAAAGCCCGCTTCCCCCTGGATCTTTACACAGACACACACTTCAACACGCAGGTAGAAATGAAGAAGAAGAAGAATCAGGGCTCCTTTGCATTGTTAACAAACAGACAGTGAAATTAAAGGCACAGAGAGTGTGGCCTCTCCACTGCTTCTGACCAGCAGCACTAAAACCAGTCAGCCAGCAGACTGGGTCTGCTCACAGATGGGAGAGTCCACAGCAGTTGTCTCCTCCAGGCATGCGTAACGTCATAACTTCACAATCGCATCCTGTAGCAGTACACGCCATGGAAAAAGTAACACATGCAAAAAATGCTTGCTGTAATAAAAGCTTGTGACCGCGGTTCATATTGCCCAATACTTTAATAAATGGGCCATTCATGGAGATCCGGCTGAAGTAAACAACAGCGTACCAAATTATAGAGCTGTTGATAATTAGGTTGTGTTATTGATTACTCAGCTGCATTATTGATAATTAGGTTGCGTTATTGATAACTCGGTACAGCTATTGATAATTAGGTTGCGTTATTGATAACTCGGTTGTGTTACTGATAACTCGGGTGCATTATTGATAATTAGGCTGCGTTATTGATAACTCGGTTGCATTATTGATAATTAGGTTGCGTTATTGATAATTACGTTGTGTTATTGATAACGGTACAAATATTGATAATTACGTTGTGTTATTGATAACTTGGTTGCGTTATTGATAATTAGGTTGTGTAATTGATAATTAGGTTGTGTGATTGATAACTCCGTTGCGTTATGAGATCCTGTGTGTGTGCCAGAGAAGGACAACAGTGTGTACACAGATTAAAGTGAAACACCAAAGGCTACCGAGTGATTTAAAGTTTCCACGTTCCGGTTTTAAAGCATGTCTTTGGTTCTCATAGACAAAGTTATGTGGAAGCTTCTCAGAGTCCCCACAACAAATTAAGCAGCAAGGCCTCTTGATTGAAGTGAGAATTTACTGATACATGGTTCTCCAAGTCATCTCCTCCGAACGCTCTGTTTTTGCTAATAAAACCAGGTAGATTCTGGGTCTGCTCTGAAAGTTAGACTAGCGTATGTCAGTCAGTTCTGTCCAAAATGTTTAAGATTTAGTGGAAAAATATAGAAAACCTGTAAGTGTATAAAAACCTTTACCTATCTATGGTTCTTTCTTCTTGTTTTAGCGGACCTGATGTAGCCAAACAAACTCTACTTCAGAGTTCAGTTTTTAATGACCACCTTTTCCCAGGAGAAGGATTCTAAATTCACATTTCATGCTCTTTTTGAACATAAATGGCATAAGGTAACACAGCTGTATTCATTTCATCCCCCAGTGCCCTTTAAAGCAATCGGCAGCTTCCAAGGGCCTGGACTGTAGTGCAGGCTACGCCACAACTCCTCTATACGCTTCCACAACCTGACAAGATCGCTGAGTTTTCCTGTCTCATGTGTCCCTGACACTGTCTGGGTCCAACGTGACCCGGTCCCCAACCAAGGGCTTCAACCTGACAATATCGCTGAGTTTTCCTGTTTCATGTCCCAGACACTGTCTGGGTCCAATGCGACCCGGTCCCCAACCAAGGGCTTCAACCTGACAATATCGTTGAGTTTTCCTGTCTCACGACCCTGACATGGTCTCAGTCTGACTCGACCCGCTCCCTAGGCGCAGGCATCAGACTGACAAGATCGCTGAGTTTTCCTGTCTCCCGTTCCTAACATGGTCTCAGTCTGACTCGACCCGCTCCCTAGGCGCAGGCATCAGACTGACAAGATCGCTGAGTTTTCCCATCTCCTGTCCCTTATGCTATCTGGGTCTGACTCAGCCCACTCCCCAGCCAAGGGCTTCAACAGGAACCGGATCATTTCACTCCAATTTATCTGAAAGACCACCATTCCCGGACTGTAGTAAGCCTCCACCAATCATCTTGAGCCCAGCACTCTCCTCTTTAGCTCCAACTTCCTCCTAGCCACGTTTGTCATGTCACGTAGCAACGGGTGACTGACAAGCGGTAAATGTTATATGTTATCCCAACGCCACCGCAGGCTTACATCATTATCATTAACGACCACATGAGTTGGGTCTAATAACCTGCGGTCGCTAGCCTCCACTGAAATCTATTTACAAATCCAACACTGAACAACGGGAAAACCCCTGTAAAAAATTACCACAGTGGAGAAGATTCTCAAAGGATGCATCTTGCCATACTGCCAGGCTAAGACAACGTCCCCTTTGGAGTCTAGAGGTTTATTAAGTTGTGATAAAGGAAAGGTTTGTTTACATTTTCAGCACAACCAACATACATCACTAGCAACAAAAATAACAAGCTTTGTGCCAGGCGTGCTCAATCACAGCCAATCACATAAACCCTCTCCTCCCAGAATTGCCTTTTACATCAAACCCTCGCAAAATAAATTCAGTTTAAATAGACATAAAGAGTTCTCAGTTCTATTTAAAGGATTTATACAATTTCCTGTGACTTCATATTCTGTTTCCCAAACTTTGCACAAAAGAACACAACCCAGAGCTGCATGAAAGTTTCTTTTAAACTTCCAATTGCTCTGCTCACTACATACAGAAGGACATCCAGACTTTCCCCTACTGTTCAATGAGCGCTATCTTTTAAACAGGTGGGCCCAAATGATTTTGTTGGCTGGTTATATTTTTTCAAAAATAATTGGTATATCTTCAAATATGAGCTGAAATTACAATCGCACAGATCCTGTGGACCTCAGTGCCGTTTTTCACCTTTAGGACCACACCGATATCAGTAATTCCTGCTGGAATGTCATTGGTGTAAACTGACATTACAAGAAGCAGCACGAAAGACTAAAGGATTGTATATGCAGAGGTGTATGATCCCAGAAAGAGTAAACTTGTTACAGCAAACATTATCTGTTTGTGTATTTATTTTGACGAAACATGTCTATGAATAGAAAAATGTCTATTTGTCATATGCAAAAGCTAAGGGTTATTTTTACATGATGTCTGTATTTTCTGTATTGTGCTTAATGCCTGTCAAAACCTAAACGAAAATGTGATTTTGTGGCATATATAAGAAATGTTTATGGGTTAACATGTTGAGAAAAGTACACTTATTTATATACAAATGTTATGATTAAACAGTATTTACAAATAACTTTTAAACAGCCATCAATTTTCTTGCTACAATTGTCCTGTGGGCTCTTTTAAATTCTTAATTTTAAATTCTTAAATTCAATCCAACAACTCTCATCTGCAACCACTATGCTAAATTATTGACTGAAATGAATTGTTTATGTGGGTGGGACTTCTGACCTTTGTTTCATGGCCAACCATGGACAACGAAGCAAATGATTTACGGAAGAATGCAATATATGTGCTCAAACAATACAGATAGGTCTGAATCTAAACAAGAGGAGCTAAAACTAGGCTGTCACGTCACAAATCAATATCACGCCCGTGTAGTCTGACATTGACATGTGCTCTGCGGTGGTGTGTGTGGTATGCATACACTGCAGGTTTGCAGGTCAGCATCATAACACGGACCTGCCTCAGCAGACCACCACATGCGGTGCTGCGGTGAAATCTCCATTGGTTCGATCATGCCCTTTAACTGAGCACATTGCTGCCAGTGGTTTGATCACGCCCTTTAACTGAGCACATTGCTGCCAGTGGTTTGATCACACCCTTTAACTGAGCACATTGCTGCCAGTGGGTTGATCACGCCCTTTAACTGAGCACATTGCTGCCAGTGGTTTGATCACGCCCTTTAACTGAGCACATTGCTGCCAGTGGTTTGATCACACCCTTTAACTGAGCACATTGCTGTATCAGCTGTAGGAGCTGACCCAGCCCAAGCAGCCAGCAGTACTTACAGGCAAACTTGATGTAAAGATGTCAAACTTAGTCTTCATTTATACATCGATTGACCCTATAAAAATACCATATAGGAAGGAAATAACTGCCAGAGAAACCAGTAGCACAGAAACACAGAGGAGTAAGACCACAAGAAGACAAAAGGCAGAGGCACACTCCTGCCAAAGAGCGACAGAGAAAACGACTTTGCTCCGCACCGGGGAGAGACACAAAGCGCGGAGGGGGAAGGACGAGGTATGACATCCCTGTAATTGGCCCCCTTTCCCTGATGGTTCCCTGATGTGGCAGGGCGGTGGGGACATTTCGGTCTCCCCCAGGGCAGTGCACAAAAGGGGCCGTCACCGAAGCCGCCGCTGCGTGAGCCTCAGACGGCCGCCATAAAAGCCTGTCATCCTCGGCGACTTCATCTGACTGGGCATGAAAGGTTGAGTGATTGCAGCAGACGAGTAACCCACAACAGGCATTGTGGGATGTTACAATTTACATAGACTGGCGACTGAACGGCCCTTTATACCCTGTTATTTTGCTAGCATGAACACTGCAAGGGGTCTGTTTAACACTCCGCCAAAGAAAAGCAGATTTAAAAGCAAAGGAAAGTAATAAAATACAGCTCAATCACAATGTTGGAGCAATGCTGCTTAACGGAGGATTCGTGGCCACATATTTAGTGTCTGTCTATTCTAGTTTCGCCATGTTGCCTTTCAGACTGCAGTCCTGCTGCGCAAGGACAAACATACCCAATTCATGCACCTCACAGGTACCTCTATACATGTTGCTCACCTGCAGAACAAGTGTAGTCAACCTCTGAATGGCCGCAAATGTGAGAATCTCATCGGCACTCTCCCTGGCTCACAGCAGGTGAAAAGGTCAGCCAACAAACCCCTGCTCCACCACCACTGTCAATGTGCATGCTGGGAGTTGGAGGCCAGCATCCAAGGGGAGAAAACAAATTCCTGCTAACCAGCCTGTGGTGGGAGGGGGTGCAGGCAGGGTGTGTCGACAGGGACACTGATGGTTCCACCCCCCCAGATACAAGCCAGCCTAGACTGAACTAGACCTGCCGTTCAGAGCACAGCAGTTAGCTCCCGCCAGTCACGTCAAACCGTTAGTGTGACTAGATAAGTGTTGAAGTAATAGAGCAACTTCTCAAAAAAATGATCAGCTACAATCAATTGGAACCAGGCACTAAAACAGCATGCGTGTGGTAGAGCATTACTCTGTCATTTCCTAATCATAGGAGGTGGCCAGGTGTATTCATATCTAGTGACAATTATCAATTGGAAAATGGCTGGAAGGTGGAGCTGGTCTGGACGGGCATATTCCTCCAGGTTTTCCACGAACAACCAAGATGCAAGGGCAAGTCTACTTGGTGGGAAAATACAATTTTACATTTCAAGCATTTTTGAGAAGACTCTGCAATGGTAAGAAGTTCTGAACTGAAAGGCACATTCACTAGAACACTCATTCAACAGATGCAGAAAAAAGCCACAAGGGGGAGCCCAACTAAATTATGACCAATTTATTTGCTTCAAAGACACTATAATTTAATTATTGAAATCCTTCTAACGCTGCTTTGTCACCTCATGCCATCTTACAGCGCTTTTTTCTAAGAGCAGCGCACACATGTTAAGCCCTCAATCCACTCGTCTACACCACAGGAGCTCTAACTTCGCACCAGCAAACGACTTCATTTTCATATCTAAACATTCAAAGCCTGCCAATTCTACCATGCAAGGGAGATGTACATTAACTCTGATCACACGATTTGACAGCAAGGTTGCTTGCTGGTTACACTGTCACACTGCATTAGAAGGCAAGACAATTCCCCATTCTTTTATTAGTGATAGGTCTCAATTAAGAAGTGAAAAACGTTTAGGCTCTAGGCTTTCATCAGTGCAGTGTGCAGATAGCACTCAACGACATTTATATTATTAATGTTTGGATCCAAGCACCCAAAAAGTACTGATATAAAATACAAATTAGCGCATCTATTTTTATATCCTCTAATGCACTTACAGCTGGATTCAAGAGACTCCATAATCCACCCAATGTATTAAAAATCATAAAGTGAATAACCTCAGAATACTAAATTGGATATTACAAATAATAAAATACATTTTGGACTTTAAATATTTGAGAGCAAGTTAATCGAGATCACGCCTTTCCACTATTAAGATCGTCGTCGATTTGCGGAATTTGATTATAATCAGGTACGCCCACTGCGTGTCGAGAGTCAGAGAAATCCGCCTCGGATTAACATGCATTCGGTGTTTTATTGTTTACAACCAGCCGATTGCATTACATGTTTAGGTTCTGCTTGTCCGGTGAAGTATACGACTATTTTCTCTGAAGCACGAAGTCGAATAAAATCACATGAGACTATAATGTAGAACTACAATAGATTGCTTGAAGAAACGTTATAAATCTGAATCGTTTATGTTTTCCGAATTAACAAATGAGTTAGCAATTTAAAGCATAATCAGGTACCTAACTAACTTCAGTATATAAAAACAGAAGTTTGTTTAACCGTATTTTACAAACTTTTCAACAAACACGTCTTGTTTGCACATCCCTCCCGTGCTAACTGTCTGTGGGACTTTATGTTATAAATTATATTAGCCATAGTCAAAGTTGCCGTACCTTTTCTTATTGCACACTTTACAGCATAGGGCGCCGCCATATTAGTTAGAACATAATCACGTGACACGATGATTCTGAAATCCCTCCTTGTTTTTTATGAATTTAGTCATTTTTCCGACCCATAAATACTACGTTTATCTAACTAACCGACGTTATGTAATCAGTTGCTTATCCCATTAAACAACAAAGGTTACAAGGTTAGACTACAAACGATTCAGTCGCGATGAAAACAAACCTGCATAAAAGAAGAATTCATTTCATATTGAATATAAGATAAATTTCCGGCATATCAATAACAAAAATTAAGTATTTTTAACGCCATTATTTCCACTGAAATGAAAGGCTGAATGGTCGAATTAGACACTTTGAAAACTGGTATAAAAACTGTCTAGTTATAGAGGAAATGTTGGTTTCATTTACATTATAAAATGAATGTGTTCTGGCGGTTGCTAAATCTAAATTCATGAAAAAATGGCCTGCAATATTTCATTTCATAGGTATTCAATACCAGGTAAATAGCATTTCATATGTATTTACTACAATTCTTCAAAACAGTAAATACACATATTATTGTCTTGCACAAATTTCAGTTAAATAGTACTAAATAGTAAGTTTCAATCAACCAAATCTCTTTAACAAAATGTTTTTATGTGCAATGTAATCAAACATAAACATAATCATATTAACTTTATTAACTAAATCATATTAACTCATTTACGAATCATTGCTAAATGCATATAGAGGTCAGCTATTTGGGGGGATGTAAATTTACCGAACATTTTCCTGATATTCAGAATGGATGTCTCACATGTCTTGATTGTTGTGTTTTTTTTTTCTCTAAACCATTATGAATTAGATGATGGAGAAAACTTTTCATTTAAACACACTGATGGTTTTTTTTAAGGAACTGCAAGCATATCATATGGCGCTACGGTTAGTGTTAACTGTTAACTGAAAAAGTGAACAATGCCTCAAGGCGTAGTTGAAGAGAAAAACTGAGAAATGAACTTAATAAGCAATGCAGTGCCATCGACGTGGACTCAAGTGATGCTGTTTCCGATACAAAACCTGTGAGTGCCTCTGGGGTTAGAGCTACACTTAAAATCTGATTTACACCTAGGAGCCAGCGGAGATTCATTCTAACCCAAATAATGAACGACATTACGCTTCGGTCCAAGAGTGAAAGATTCCTCGACCCAGGTCCAAGAAGTCTACCCCTGTAATTTACAATATTCATTGTGAATTACATTTTTTTTTACATTACAACTATTGTAGCTGTATGGCTTCCAGACCGACCTCAGCGTCGTGCCAGCGCCCCCTCGGGTGGTAACATGAATAACAAGCAGCCTGGGAACGTGTAAATAAGGGACGATGGGCTCCATGAAGCCGAGACACAAGGACTCAGAGGGGAGTTCTGACTGAATTTTGACTGACTGTGGTGAGCTCCTTACTGACTGATTTTTAGTTGCTTAATAGGCAACTTACAATTTCTACATTCATACACATTTCAGGTTAAGTACTTTCAGTTACAAGCCTGTCTCCTTAACCGCTACACCACCAGCTGCCCTACACTGTTGCACTCTTGAGATTGGACTGGAGTCACTGCCCAGCCTCTCTAATTGAAAGGTTGTCATTGATAACATGATCAATAACAGTGGCACACATTTCATCTGAAACATTGGCTTTGTCTTCCACTATGTGCTCAACCACCCCTACCAGCTCTGCGAGCATGCATCTGAGCCCCTCCTCCACTAAGGGCCCCACATCCTCTCCTTTGCACTTGTCCATGACCTCCATGACCCCCTTGTTCCATTTTTGTAATCACCAACTCAGGGGCGAACTCTTTCATGCATGTATAAGGACTGATTGTTGACGGAATAAATGTGGTTTTGCACACGTGCTGAAAAGATTCACAATCATGGGTGCACATTCTATCAACTGAGACAAATGCTTCTGTTTTGGAGGGGGTGGCTAACTTTAATTGATTTTTCTCTCATTTGATTGAAATTGTGTTGACTGTTTTGCAAAAACATTAGCATTTTGTATGAAAGGAAATTGCATCCTGTTTCTCTCATTCAGCTTTGGTGATGGTCAAGAGAACCATGGTTCCATGCTAATTTACTTGCAAACAAAGGGGCCATACTCAGTGACTCTTCACTGGCAATACTTAAACTTAGAAAACCTTACTTCTGCAGCTAAAGAGCCTGGACCGGCACGTCTCAGACCCTGTTCCGAGTCCAGGTCTAGCTGATTATTACATGCAGCCCTAAATTACGCGACTTGGGGGATCAAAGACGCTTGTTAATCACCGGCTATTAATAAAACCATAAAACCAATTGTACCAAGATTAATGTAATTATTTGTTACAGTAGGGTTCAATTGTCCTTAAAGTGAGCAGAGGCAGAATTAAATTCTAATCTTGACCATTAATAACCATATGTATGTAACCCCCAAACGCAGGTGATTTAACATATGAAACATATGAAAGCAGCTGGATGGGAGCCTTCAGGGGCCAGGGTTGGAGACCTTTGGTCTAGATGCTGGTACCGTTTCTGCCTTGGGCAAGTGAGGTCTGGATCATTGGAAAGACTCTCTCACCTGCCTTCTGCCATAATGAGCTATAGAGTGTCCTCCAGAAGAGACCCTACGTAAATATGAACAAAAATATATATTCTTATAAGTCTAACCTTTAATTGAGTTAAAATTGTAGCACACTGTCATCTAACTGCAACCACGAGCATCTGAGACCATCTGGTCTCCAGACCTCACCTTCCCCCTTTCCCAAGGAATTCAGTCTTCCCTTTTCACTGGCCTTTTGTTTCAGGAACAGGGCTGCACTGCTGTCAGGGAATGAAACCCTAATGGGTGGCATCTGGGTACGCTCCAGTGGTTTACACAGGAAACACTGCCAGAAGGGACATCGATTTCATTCACATCCTCACTGAAAATACTTTATAATATTGTTTCATACACAAAATTAATCCAACCAGAAATGTAATGGTTATATGTAATATTTATAATAAAATGCATTAGACCAAATTTGTGAAACAAGGGAATGTCAGAACTGGTTATGCCCAGCAAGGCCCTGAAGTGATTTAAACGCATCACGGGGGATGAGACATGTGGGGGAAATTGTAAACAGATATTTCGCCTGGGTTTCACACGGGCAACCTAATGAAACTTCAAAGACACCATAATAATCCTCACACCAAAGCCGTTAAGTGGTGTCTCCCTCGTGCATTTTAAACCGATGTGCATATGCAAATGCCTGTTGCCTATTTGCCAGCACTGTGTTCGGCTGAATTGGGATCCAAATCGCGTGTAAAGACGAGCAGCGCATTGGAACGGAATCCTGCTGGCTGGGAATGCAGGGAGTTGTCAGGGTCCGCGGTGATACCAATAATAACACACAAGACTGCGTGGGCGGAAAACCCTAACCCTGCTGAGGATATTGCTTCGTGCGGTCATGGCTATTGAAGAGACGGACTGGAGAGCAGGGGATGAAACAGAGGGACGACTCTTAACTCATTCCCTCGTTTATTTTAGAAGTAGAAGCAAAGCACAGCCAATTTACATATGGTTTGCACTGAGACATACTCTAACCCAAAACCTAACCCAATTTACATTCACACTGCACCCGTTTACACTGAGACACGTGCTAACCCAAACCCTAAACACAGTACCAATTTACATTCATACTGCACCTGTTTTCACTGAGACATGTCTAATCCAATTTACATTCACACTGCACCAGTTTACACTAAGACATGTTTTAAACCTACTCAAGGGTTCAACCGACATTTTTTCTCACAGCCCACAGCCTTCTGAGCAACATAATCAAGTGCGTAAACCACCTATCGCCCTGTATAGAGATGCATATTTCGGGCAGATGTAACAGGTTGAAAAAAATCTCTCACCCACTGCACACGCTCATCCAATGCACACTCTCACCCAATGCACATTCTCACCCACTGCACACTCTCACCCACTACACACTCTCACCCAAATTTACATATGAAGACATTGAAGCCTGACTCTGACACTCAGCGTGTGTTTGGTCTTTCACTATGACATCACATTCTGTAATTCAGGCTGCAATGTAGGGATAGAAACCAATACATGGATGGGACTGGGGGATTGTGTGTTTTGCGGTAGAAAGGTATGGAGGAGTCTATTTGTGTAACAGGATCCCTCTTTTGGCAGCACATATTCCCCAGCACATGTGGCCCTTATTGGGCTGTTCATTTCCCCATTCTTTCATTTTCCTTTCAGCAGGCTTATTCTGTTTTATGCAGACATAGCATTTAATTAACTCAAATTTCTGGACACAGTAGAGAAAAAGAACCACCAGCATTACTGCAATCCAAACACATTTTTTTTTTTGTCACAATGCTAACACCAAAAAAAATGTTGTGTGAAATCTGTATACAAACTGCACTGAGTTTGTGCGAGGGATTTGGAAAACTGCTTTAGCACGGTTAGGAGCAATGCCATTTCTGTGATGAAAATACTCGGGTAGCTCATACCCTGTAACAGAATGGGCGGCTGAGAACAGGCAGCCATTAAAGCTCTCCATGTCACAGGCATCAGCCGCTCAAACGAGAGACACACGGGTAGCCTGTCTCAGAATGACAGCCACTAATACCGCTCTGAGCTGAACAAAGAAAGGTCGAACAAAGGTCCTCTTCTTCAGAGAGAATGCAAGGCGAGGACCCCACACCTCGATTTAGCACCCAACATTCATCCTGCAGTCCCACTTGTGTTCAGTATCCATTAACATGGATCAGTGACTCCTAAGTTGTTGTTTTTTTCGCTCATCTGGAAATAAAAATGCCCTAGAACACTTTGAAATGCAGTTGAACAGCCATCAGGCCAGTCCTCCTGAAGGAGTCATTGGTGTGTAAATGGGAGTGGTGTTAATGCAGCAGTGAGAAAAATACTCCCTATTAAGTGCTCAACAGGAATAGTCTGAAGGTACAAGGAAATTAGTTACTTACAAAAGAAAGGTTTTCCCAATCCAACAAGAACTGTGTGTTTGTACATGTCTTCCTATTCATGTTGGGTTAAAGTTTCTAAAGACTACAGATGAAGAACGAACTTGCAAACGACTGCTAAGATTGTTTGGTTTAATTGAATTGTGCTAGATGGGACCAGTTAAATTTATATTCCAAGTACATGACATTGCTGGATACCTTAGTGTCCCATGTTGAGTGTGCATTTTGGAGCTGCACATCAGGACTTTCCACAGTACGCAATTTTACATATGATCATTTTGTTTAAGCCGAAGACTGTGGTTTCTGATTTGGGCTCGTTTTAACTGTTTGAAAAAGAAATTACGCTCTAGCAGTTTCCTCATGAATAAGATCTGAGGAACTGAAGAAGTCGCATTTTAAAAGGCACAGAAGAGGATCCATGCAAATCTCCAAAACCATGCAGAGATTTTGTTACAGCGAGGGATAATCTACGTTACCCCCGGCCCTGAGACAGGAAAACAATTATGCCGTCATTGGAGCACGGTTGTGGCAGCATGTGGCGAACACATTTCTGTTTAAACTACAAGCAATTTGCCTGCATCCGGCCTCCACTTGGGTTCTGCGTCTGGTAAGTCGGTGTAGAGAAGGAGCTTTTTTTTTAAACACAAGGGAGAAAAGGGTTTTAGGGAAAACAACTTCCCTTCGGGGCGATACTGTCACCCACAGACACGCCTGCCATCTCCTCTGCCAAATTAAAAGGACTACCTGAAAACATCGCAGGCCTTTAATCGCTCGCACGCAAATGTGAACTTCAGGATGTGCTGAGAACCGTTACACGCTCTCGGCTAATTGCAAATGTGGCAGGTTCACATCAGGGCTCTCTGTCTTTTTTAGGCAACACATTCCATTTCCCTGGCAGAATGGTGAAAAAAGTGAAATGGAAAAAAAGTGAAATATTTGCAAAAGTAAGTACATCCATCATGTGTCAGATGGTATGCCTGAAGAGCACAGGGCAATCAAATGCTCCTATGACATTGTGGACTGGTGAGGAAAAGAGTGGTCCAGTGGCACCCGAGGACAGCTGACAGCTTGACCTTAGAACCCTCTTGGGCTGGGGCCAGGATCAGGATCTACACGGGGAGGGTTAGAATTAGGGTCTACATGGGCTAGGGTTAGAGTAAGGGTCTACACGTGGAAGGTTAAATTAGGGTCTACACATGGCAGGGTTAGAGTTAGGGTATACACATGGGAGGGTTAGAGTTAGGGTATACACATGGCAGGGTTAGAGTTAGGGTCTACACA
>JAOVYW010001842.1:0-15752 GCA_025775045.1 Hiodon tergisus | reverse complement strand
TGGTTTGAGGAACACAACAACGAGTTCAAGGTGTTGACTTGGCCTCCAAATTCCCCAGATCTCAATCCAATTGAGCACCTGTGGGATGTGCTGGACAAACAGGCCCGATCCACAGAGGCCCCACCTCCAAACTTACAGGACTTAAAGGATCTGCTGCTAACGTCTTGGTGCCAGATACCACTGTACTCCTTCAGAGGTCTAGTGGAGTCCATGCCTCGACGGGTCAGGGCTCTTTTGGCTGCAAAAAGGGGACCTGCACAATATTAGGTAGGTGGTCGTAATTTTATGGCCTATCAATGTATAAGGTATCGTTGGGGCGGACCCACGTCGCAGCCGGCCAATGTCAATGAAAGTGTTCCGCAAATCAAAATAATAAGCCTTGGATGTTTTCTTTTCTTTCATTAAATGTTAGCCCTGGATTTGATGCTGAGTGCCTTGTTGATGGACATTGTCAAGGCATGTTATAGTTAGGCATCATTCTCAGCTGCTGCACTCAGGGAACAGATGAGCAGTACATTCTTTACATGTTTTTGCTAGTAACCCAAGTTTCCCCTCCAGTAATCACGTTATTTCGACATACAGCATGGAACACAGTAGAACATGCAACAAAAAACACAAACCAATCAACAGACATCTCTGCCTTAAAAATATAAATTCAGAGAAACCCCTGCAGTGGGAAGGTGTGTCTATAGCACAGGGTGCACACTACTTTTCCTCTGGCTTCATTTATATCCTATTTTATGTAGAATCCTAGATATTTATTTAAAGTGTGAGAGGTCCAGAATATTGGCCGAGAGATGTGAAAGCAAGCATTTGAAGTTGATAGTGTGGCAGGCTGAGAGTAGTGCAGAAGGCCCAGAACAGACTACATCCAGTAACTGTGATTGGTTGTGTTTCAGCAAGAGAAAACAGGAAGCAAGAAATAAAGAAGAATGAACCATGAGTGCCACGTGGATGTCAAAATATTGTGTATTTCTCATTTTATTTTTATTTTATTTGGCCTTGGATCAAACCTCTAAAATGAGTAACTAAGTTATTTATTGGCACTTCAATTCTGTTATGAATTAGTGTAATTATTTTTAAATTTTAAATTTAATCTAACTAAATTTAAAAAAATTAAGATGGGTGAATGTAGTTTATTTTTATTATTGTTTTTAGATTGGTGGGGGATTAAAAATAGGGTGAGTAATAGGGTGGCAACCAAAGGCAAGCATAGTATTTGAACTCTAGGGAAAAGACCATATTCTGATGTTTGCATATGTAATTTTTTCCTCGAAGGATGGATCAGAGTGGGTGAGAAAAGCTTTGATGTTCCTTTTGCTTTGAGTTGTTGTGCCAGTGCAGAATAACTGCATCGCCTTTGTGCGTTTCCCTCACTTTCTACCCCCAAGTTAGCTAAAGGCAAGTTATTTTGTCTAATGTACAAAATTGAAGAAGACATCTCTCTATTCTCTGTTTTTAATAGGTTCCTTTTTGATTTGCTTAAGAACATCATGCCTAACCCATGCTAAAGGAAGGTGTAATTTGTTTCATTCAATGCCATCCTTAAGGAACAAAGATGTGTACATAATTATGAAGATTCTTGGTAATACCTACACAAGGATTTGTAGTTTATTATAAGTTTATATGCATATAAGTAAGTATAACAAGTATAACAAGTATCGGTTCAGTGTGAAGTGAATTTTCAATTCAATTCAATTGATTGATTGATTGATTGAATTTTGAAAGCACAATTTTAATCTCCACCTATCTTTTATAATTAAATTATACTAAATAAGGGTAGACTAATTATTTTATTCGAATTTGTATTTTAATAGATAATTTTGGAACTAGCAAATGAACGCATGGTAACCAATGTCTATCTAGCTAAATTGTAGTGCAGTCAACAGTTTTACGGTGATAACAAACTACAAAAAATAAGCTGTTGTGCTCTAAAATTCAAGTATTTGGAGGACATGACACAAGACTGTCTGTCCTTCAATCTTCTAACCTCAAAATTTTAACTGAGTGAGGTATGTAATTCCATGCCATAAATCGTGTTATAGCTAAATATGACTGACATTTAAACCCATAAAATCCAAAAGGTGTAAATTACCTTATTTGAGCTTGAGTTTTAGTTTAATAAATCTAAATAAGTCTATTATTCTGTCATGTTAATGAAAAAAAAAACTGTTGTTTACTTTTTATATGCAACCATCTTTTGCGGAGTAAACAGGCGTTTTATATCCTTTTTGTTTGAGCGTGGGGGATAAAATTTTGATGGATAGTGCATTTAAGGCTGGGGCAATGAACTGAAAATGAGAGGCATAAATATGGAAACCCTGTAGAGTAAATGGAATAGCCCTCATGGCCTTTTCTTAAGGGAACTTGTGCATACCATGGTTGATTTACACGGATACACAAACTAATTTTGCTCAAGCAAGGACAAAAAACTTCCTACGTAATAAAAAGTGACTTTTGGGTCACTGGCAGATCTATTAATGTCAGGGCAGAGCTCTCAAGGTTGAACTTGTTGAAGGAGGAAAAACAAACACCTTGTGAAGTTTATTATTTCAGATTGCAAATTTTTCCACGTATTTATTCAAAATATAACAAAAACATGGGACATGCTGGTGCAAAACAATTCTTACGCACACACACACACACACACACACACACACACACACACATATATATATATATATATATATATATATATATATATATTCTATTTTGTGTCTTTTTTTCTCCACAAATATTGTTTTGATATTTTTTAGAGGAGTATAAAATATATATATTTTCTGTATTTCTCAACAATCCATCCCCTGAGGAGTGATGAGGAAGATAATAAAATACTACACACTACAATTTAAAAATACTTCATAAAAGCTATTTCACTTTTGAAGCAGCTTGACACCAGGACTCAATTGTTCTCCTTTTCTGGTCTCTGACTTCCAAAAATAAACAATAATAGCATGAAGTAGCAAGCCGTTCTTTTAAATTCAAACACAACATGTCCACTTAGAACTCTCAGGCTGATTTGCTTCCTTTAATAAGTGCTCTGTTAATCCTCATACTGTTCCAGACTCCAGTTCCCTGAGAAACTCAATTTGGGCTTTAATTTTTCATCTGTCCTCACACACTGCACAGAACCTCCTCCTGGTTTGCTTTTGGGTTGAGGGTAGTGCAGTCTGAAATAAAAACCTGGGACTGAGTCCCACCTCAGACGGACCAGGCTCTCTTTGCCCTGCAAATATCTGAAGCCATTTCCTCAGCACTCAGGTATTTCCTTACAACAACCAATGTGATTTTAAATTGTCCTCGAAAGAATCACATTCTTGGTTTTTCTACTGATATCAATTCTCAAAGCATTTGAGCTGCTTTCCGTTGTCCGTTGAAAAACTGTGGTGCGTAGTGTTTCCCACAGTGAGGCCAGATCGTTTTCTTGAAAGTTAATTTAGTAAAGATTTTTTATAATTTTTTGGCTTAAAAAGACTAAATGGTTTTTCTATTCCCCTGTAATTATACAAGTGAATTTAGATTTTATGTTATTCTGGTCATGACACAATATTTAATTTGTAATGGTTATCCTATGTTTATAAAAAAATACTGCTAAATGGTTCCAAACTCACCGCATAAATAGTAAATATATTTAAAGGAATTTAGAGTATCTTTGTCAATTTACAAGACTATATCTGCTGGGAACACACAAAAAATACATTGGTGAATGTCTTTCCTGGAGGTAGACAACTACTGATTTCTCCACAGTAGGGTGGGGAGTGTGATAGAGTATTGGGTCCAGGTGTTCAGTCATGTTGTATTGTTGTATCGCCACTTTCTGTACAAACCTCCACAGCTGCAAATACGACCAATGCCGAAGAATGATGAACTCTTCTGACCCACCCACCATTGAGCCATTGGTCATTAAATATAGGGCATGCTATGCAGCCTGAACAGGATACAATCCAAGGAGAGGCCCATCCTTCCAGGAAGGCCCGTGAATGAGGCAGGAGAAGCTACAAGAACCCCTACCATCCTTCCACAGTGCACCATGGCTTAGATGTCACACCTTAACAAGATGATCCATTTTTCAGGCCAAATCACATCCATATTGGTTGATGAACACTTGATGAAAAACAATTACGAGTTATCAAAAGGTACTCTGGTACAATATAATTTCCTTAAGATAATGAAAGCTTCAGTGGGTTTCCATTTTTGTCAGTAGATCTGCAATTGAATACTTTTATTTATTTAAACATTGAGGCTGATAAAAAATATTTTACTAGCGAAGTTTTTGGAAAGACACAAGGCGTGGCTTCAATAACTGTCTATGAAGAAATCATTTTGATAATTGCTAATAATCTCGATCCTCAAAATATCTTAATTATTATGAATTAAGTTTTATTTTCTAGCACTGTCTGACTAGGATTCATTTACTAGGCCGTGCAAAAACTCAACCAGATGTGATTTTTACCTTAACCTCGATGGTGGCATAATAATTGAAATGATGCATGAAAAATGCAATGCAAAAAATTAGTCATTAAAAAGGTTCCTGATCTCCCCTTCCTATTTTTGATGTGGTAAAAAATTTAAACTTTCCAAAAAACATTCCATGAACAAATGAGATTTCCTGAGTGAACAGAATATTTAGCTGATTTAAAAGTGTCTTATTTTCCTTCCAAATTCAAATTACTACGTAATTTTCCCTGTGAAACTACGGCCAAGGGGATGTGGCCTATTAAAATACATGATTCTCTTAATTATAAGGCAGCCTGAGAAAACTGCATGCTCTGTGTGACTGTAGTTGCCTCACCCCGCTGCCAAACACAATTTCCAAGGCAAGCACCATGACATTTTACAGGACTTGCTCTACTGTTTAATCCAGGGCCTTGTCTTAATTATCTGAAAGGGTTGGGATCAAAATAATCTCTCTTAATTTCTTTTTTGTTCTTTCCGAACTCATGAATGATGGACCATGATGGTTTTATAGGGTTATTTATGACCAAGCGGTCAGTTCATCATGACGTTAGTGCATAGCTGAAAAAGTAAATTGTGATTAGAATTCCTCTGAGGTACACTGTGTCCTTTAGTTGAACATAATTTAGAACACTATTTGTCCTCTTGTGATGCCTGTTTTTACAATGCACTTGCTCTTTGCATAATTATCCAATAAGAGTGCAGGCGAACTAGCTAAACATAGAATGCAGTCAACTTAAACTGCCAAGTTGGAAACATTGTAAGTGGCTCACAACCTAAACATCCCCTTGGAAGAAATTTTTCATTACAGTGCAGAAATTGCTACCCACTCAGAAAGGACCATTCTTAAAGTATTAATTAACACAACACAAACCATAAGTAAGTTAACACATTTGAGTTAATGATTTCTTGTTGCTCCGTGGTTTTTGGGAAGGGGCAACTTTTCAATTCTAGGTAAAAAAAGATCTGTCGTAAGCTGTTTTTCCCTATTTTAGATCTAGACATCAATCTGAGCAGAATAATAAAGTTGAATAATGTTTAATAAATGTATCATTCCAACAACTGTATCATTCAAGAGATATTGCCAAATACCTTTCCTGTGGAATACTCCCTTTACATGAAGCTGAATACCGTGTTTCTGGCATTTGAAATAGATATGTTGGCCAAAAATGAAATTGTATTACTGATGACATTTGTGAGATGAATAAAATATTTGGAAATATTATGTTATAATTGTTGACTAGAGGTGAAAAACATAATCTACAGCTAGCTTTTGCTGGTCGCACAACTTAATAGATCAATGGGATATTCAAATACTTATTGCCTATTTTCTTTAAATTTGTCTTTACTACAGAATGGGCTCTTACTATGCCAAACAAAAATGATTTTTGTATGTCCAATGAACAGAGAGTTCTCTTTATCAGTGAAGCTTGGTTGGATACTGTAATTGGGATGTCTGCTCTCAGATATACAATACGCAGATGACTTCCTTCTCGCCTGACAAACATGATCTTAATCCAGGAAATAGCTTGCAATCAGAATATTGGATCTGACATCAGAGGTAGACACGCAGCGATCCCCCACACTCCCCCAGCTTCAAAGGTCTTCCCGGGCCTGTTATTGGTTTCCCCCATGATGAAGTGTGACACTCTGAAAACACAAAGCCCCAGCCTCTCTTGCTTTTCTTGGATCATTTCAGCTGCCCGATGCCAGGTCAATTTGGCTCTCATTAGAACAGGCCCCATATCTGCGAGGAGTGTGTTTGTGTCTGGTCGTCGGTATGATGTAATCGGCCTCTAATCAAAGCCAACACCTGTCCCAAAAGTAAAAGCAGACAAGTACACGGGTCCTGGTTCGCCCTGACAGAGCTGTTCCCATCCTCCCCCTGAGCTCCCATCACAGGATTTAATGGCATGAGAGAGAATGAGAAGTGTAGAAAACTGTTGTCTGTAGATGAATTGGCCTGTAATAGCATAATTTTTGTTTCAGTGTGCAAACAGTTCTCTGCAGATGTAGCAAAATAGCATGATTTTAGTTTCAGTGTGTAAATTACTTCAAAAATGTATGTGATTATTGTCCACTTAAACTGTGAAACGATCTATTTATTTGCTAACCTTACACAGATTTTTATAAAAAATATGTATATTCCAACAAATAATACAAGACCCCAATTGCATGAAGTGCTCAAGATAGCTATTTATACTATATGCCTCAATTTCCCAAACAACAAAGGTATTTAATACTGATGCAACACCCTGCTTTCTTCCTGGACTGTTTCTGAGTACTTTTCAGTAAGAGACTGTGTGAGCCCTGCCCTCATGTGCAGTAAGACGTCATATGTGTTGCCCTTTATGGGGCTGCTCATCAGTGTAACAGAGAATGTCAGGGCAATACTGAATCGGTAGCCATGCACTGCTATTTCCCCACATTAAATTACATTTTAAAATGGAGGCAGTTCCCCCTCAAAAACAAACACATTTCACTGGCTTTTTTGACCGTGCCAATTTTGTTTCCCTTTTTTTTTTGTGAGCAATTTTTGGCTTCCTCAGTAATAATCAAAAATCGGGGGGTCTCATTTAAATATCACAAATGGCTCTGAAGAGATTTGTGGCATGACAAAGGATATTGTGAATCATGAATTGATTAATCTTGAATTTTGAAGCTTCACACTGGACAGAGAGAGGAAAGCAAAAATAATTACAATTATTGTCATTATATTTACGTAAAACAGAAAGTAAGCATGTGGCTGAGTTGGATGTATTAACAAATAATTTGATAAATATCTGAATGGAATTTGAAACTTTGTGAGAAAATGGCTATTGCTCGATCAGTGTGAATGCAGCTAGAAAGCACAACACACACACACATACCTTGACTGTTTTTTATCTCCACCAATCAAATCCACCCGATCTTTTGTGCCACACACGTAAGTGGTGGAATGCAGCGACTTTAAAACAACAGAGTGTTTTGTGAAAGATGGCTTTAGATCATTTTAAACCATTTAAACAGGTGACTACCCATAAATAAAAAAACAGAAACCAAGGCCTCATACTGCACTCTTGAAAGTAGTAATGCAGACGGCCTCAGATGAGAAACTGTATAAAAGATTGCCGATGACCTCAGGTTTATAGCTTTTACCTGTTGATGCTGAGCGATTGATTGTTGCTGTACGGAAGGCCTGACAGTGTCTCACCACTGTCTCAGCAAGAATGAGATGGATTCGATCACCAACTGATATGAGAAGCACATCAGTGTCCTCTCTTTTTTATGGACAAATTCTACACACCATCCAATATTCTTTGCAGGTGGAGTCCTGTGATTACAGTGTATAAAAGGAGGTCACCACGCTAAAACAGTATGATTTAGAGAGCTGTCACCGTGTTCAGTTAGGGAAACAAGTTCAGGTCCCAGTGGGAGCCTTGTAATGAGAATAGAACTTGGAATGGGGTGATGGGGAAGGATGAATTGAGGGGCACAGCAAACCAAGTTTGCGGGCTGCTGGTCATACAAGAATGTTGATCGACGCCCCATACTGTTGCAGTAATGTGACCTGCTGTTAAACCTTTTGATTTTAACGATTCTCTCAAACCCTGACCCAATAATTTCCACAGTGGCAGGATTCCTCTGTTTGATAAATGTAATTTCAAAACATAAGGAGTGTTCTAGTTACTTAAAAAATATGTTTTCAGTGTTTTGTGGTCCCTGGCCACACCCGCCCTAACCTTGTGATTAACCACTGGCTAACCCCTCAGCACCAGGGTTCACAAACAGGCCACCAAACTTGCAGAAAAGCAAGGGCGCACCTAACGAAAAGGCACTGGCAAATTAAATTAAATCAGATCTACTGATGTCAACAATGTTTGTTTGTTTACGAGAGCTAAAGCACTAAAGCAATATGACAAATCCTGGCAGGAGCCTGAGTCTTCGCAGATGTCCCAAGTGTGTAGATATTGTGTAGAAGTTTCTGCCAAAGTCCACGTGGTGAGGGCAATGTTGGAGTACATAACCGGGAAGGAGGAGAGAGAGAAGGTAAGATGCCAGACTCCACTCTGCTCTCAGCAAATAAAGGAGGTCAAACTGCTTCAGTCCACACAACAATAGGAAAGAAGCACTCAGGCGCATGGTGTAGACACAAGTCTACAGCCCTTTCCTTTTTTTCCTGTTGGGAGTTTGGGGTTTACAGACGGTTCCTCCTGTCCCTGTGGTGGCGGACCAGTGCGTGGCTGGGCCAGATGCGCTCCGTCTGCCCACTGCTCCATGCTCCCCTCTCAAGGAAGGCTGTCCTCCCGGAGATAGCTGATTCAAGAGCTTTGTATCCGCCATTTCCTGCAATGGGACAAAGGGAGCAGCGGCTGGGAACCAGGGCATACAGTTTTAATGCCAGCTTGTCCTGCACTTATAAACAGCACTCGTGTGAATCCCTGACACCGTTATTCTCTTTCACTTCTTTTGTTAGTTCTTTTTTTTTAAATCCCTGATCTACTGCTTAGATGGAGATCATCGTTTTGTTTCCTTTCCAGTACTTCCCAAAAAACGAAACTTCTTTCACTTCCTGTTTCATTCTCCATATCGGTTTTAAAGAAAGTTTACCAAAAAAATGTGTTACACTGTACAAAATGCACATGTATTTAAATATTTACATTTAAATGTGTATATATTTATACATTTTTGTATGAGTGCTACCTGTTTAACCCTCTTATGTCTCCATTTGTCATTCTGAAAAACTGTTCATTTTTACTACTCAGTGTCTCCTCCCTAGTCTTACCACTATTTCATCTGCACATTGCAGGGCCTGATATATGACCAGGAACTATGATGTCAGTAAAAACACTTTCAATAATTACTATGATGAATATCCTCAACCCTCTAACACCTTCCATATCTTTCCCACATCTCCAGAAACTTTATCTATCAGATCACTTTGGACTGTTTAAGTAATCTCAGTGATATATGGCCGGCTGACATCCCTGTGTTCCAATCTGCGATATTTACATTCTATCAAATTAACAAGCTACTAGGCTCTTGTGCATAAAATTACCATAAATTAGACGGGAAGGTTCTGTACTGAATGTTTAATTGTCGGATTTGAGTCACTGCTCTAATGAATCTACCTCTTGGGGCTAAAGTGGAGTTTTTATGATACAGAGTGCCCTGTCACAGGCTATCCGGCGATTTGTGCTCAACTCGTCATCCGCGTCATCTAATGCATTTAATCTCCACTTCATGCCATTAAACAAATAAATAAGCATGGAGATCATGTTGGTGTTCAATGCAATTAAGGTAATCAAAAAAAAAAGTTAGCATTTATTTGAACATAAAACAACAAGAAATGCTATGTACCGAAAGTGCTATGGTACTCTTTGGAAAAATAAGAAATATTTGATTGAACTTAAATAACCTCCTTTGGATCTATAAAAGTTTAGACCTTAATAAGTTTTAGCTTAGTTTACAAGGTGTAGTTGTACTTAAGCTACAACATAGCACTGAAGAAAATAGTGAAAGGCAATTTAAACCTGGTTGAAGGCTTGAAACCGACACTCAATTTAACATGTAGTTTAAAAGCTGCCAGCTGTGATGACCTCGTACATCATAGGGAACAAAGAAAATACAGTCACTTTATAAGGTACACCTTGATAGTACTGGGTTGGACCCCCTTTTGCCTTCAGAAGTTCCTTAATTCTTTGTGGCATAGATTCAACAAGGTGATGGAAATATTCCTCAGAGATTTTGGTCCATATTGTCATTATAGCATCACGCAGTAGCTGCAGATTTCTTGGCTGCTCATCCATGGTGCTAATATCCCGTTCCACCACATCCCAAAGGTGCTCTATTGGTTTGAGATCTGGGGAGGCCATTTGAGTACAGTGAACTCATTGTCATGTTCAAGAAACCAGTTTAAAAATGATGTGAGCTTTGTGACATGGCACGTAATCCTGCTGGAAGCAGCCATTAGAAGATGCATACAATGTGGTCATAAAGGGATGGACATGGTCAGCAACAATACTCAGGTAGGCTGTGGCATTTAAATGATGCTCAATTGGTACTATGTGTGCCAAGAAAATATCCCCTACACCATTACATCACCACCACTAGCCTGAACCGTTGATACACGGCAGGATGGATCCATGCTTTCATGTTGTTTACACCAAATTCTGACCCTACCATCTGACCAGGCAATGTTTTTACAATGTTCTATTGTCCAATTTTGGTGAGCCTGTGCAAATTGTATCCTCAGTTTCCTGTTCTTAGCTGACAGGAGTGGCCCCTGGTGTGGTCTTCTGCTGCTGTAAGCCCATCTGCTTCAAGGTTTGACATGTTGTGCATTCAGAGATGCTCTTCTGCTTACCTTGGTTGTAACTAGTCATTATTTGAGTTACTGTTGCCTTTCTATCAGCTTGAACCAGTCTGGCCATTCTCCTCTGACCTCTGCCATCACTAAAGCATTTTTGCCCGAAAAACTGCCGCTCACTGGATATTTTCTCTTTTTCGGGCCATTCTCTGTAAATCCTAGAGATTGTTGTGTGTGAAAATCCCAGTAGATCAGAAGTTTCTGAAATACTCAAATCAGCCCGTCTGGCAGGTATGTCACTTAAATCACCTTTCTTCCCCATTCTGATGCTTAGATGGTGAGTGTATATTAATAATTAATAATATATTACTAATATGAATATTCCATGTCTAAAGGTTCAATCTTAATCAAACTGTTAGGAGAAAGAAATGGCTTGAAGAAAAAAAAAAACTTCAAAGTACAAATGGCCTATTTAAAGTAAATGGAAATTATCCTAAAAAAATTAAAACCTACCAACAAGACAATGGGGTCCAACCTCCTAGAAACCAGCTGAGAAGACACAGAGTAATTCAAAAGACGCATAAAAATTATTTTGCATGCTGGTAGGCAGTGTTGTAGTACTCCAGTCCTGAGTTACTTCTCAGGACTCTGACTTTAAGGCCTACGACTGGGACTTGGATGCAAAGTTTTGACCAGGAAAACACTGCCAGTAGGTGTAAACAGACTCCTGCACATATTAAGAAACAACACACTGTTAATATACTTTTTATGTGTTGAATTCATGGGCTGTTGAGCCTACTACTTATGTTAGAATGTGTCATACCCTACCTCTGTTTTTGTATGGTCGTGTTTGTATGGTTGTATGTGTATGTATTTTTGCATTGTACCCTGCAGACTTAGATCCCACTCTCAGTTTTATATAGCTCTCGAGCCAACAGCTCTGGGGAACTTGAGCTTTCCGGTTCTGCAATTGTTCAGGGTCAGGTGAAACGGATATATAAATAAGGAGAGTTCCTACTTGATAGCACAGGTTTGACATGCTCCTAGAGGGCCTGGGACAGTAGCTGACTTGCCATATTCTACATGAAAATTAGTCATTTAGCACCACTAGAAAAAATAAACTTTCACTCCCAGAGCGTTGATGGACAAATGAGACGAAAACGTGCAACAAGAGGAAATGTGTGTCACGCACTTGGTGACAGCTAAGACACCGTACCACATATTTTCTTGTATATATTCAGGCACATGCTATGTTTGGTTATGTGGAAAAGCTGGTTTATGTATTAGTTGACTGTTACTGAAAAAGACAAGAAAATGACAATTTCTTAATTATACCTAATTAGTTACCTTGAAAATGTCACAGGAGCATCCCCTTGCAACCCTCTGACCCAGTGATCACGCTCTATGTCCCCACTCTCTTTCTAAAAAGTTTCTACTAATTTGGCTAATTTTGCATTACAGTTGCACATCAATGTGCTTCACCGCTTAAAATACAATTTAATAGCGATTTCACTATGATTCAGAATGAGATTCTCTCCCTTACGTTATCTGATTTCGGCTGTGAGTTTCAAAGAAACGGGCTGATTATTTGTCTAGATTGTGAGAGGCAGAGATGTCGTAAGAGTAATAAATGGATAGAAGTCAATTAAATATGTATCATTAACCTCCTATGGCTCCCTGTCAATTATCTGTCCCATTAACTCGGCAATATTGTATCCTGTGTGTGTTTGACACTGAAAGGAACCAGCACGGTTGCTCTCTCATCCTGAGTCATAAAAAAGAACATTCCAAATCAATTCAGTTTAATTAAATTTAATTGAATGGTTCGGGTCATTTGCACCTTCAGTTCTGTCTTTAAGTAGATTCATGGCAGTAATAATAAAACATTTCTGTTTTACCACACATACATTTACCACACACCCACTTGTAAAAACAGGAGAAAATAGATGTGCAAAGAAATCTTTTACACTGTTGTTAAAAACAAAACAAAAAGAATCATTATAAAGATCTGTCTAGATTAAAAGAATTGATTGCGTTAAAAATGTGCAAAACTGTGCATAAAAAGAATTGAGACTCATTCTAGTTTGTATACTGGAGTCACCGATTTACTTGATTAGTAACTAGTAAAGATACGAAGTAAGACATTAATGGGGCTTTGGACTTCTGATTAAATACTTTGGCCACTGGACATAAGGAATGTAGAACATGTAATGTAATAACTTAAAAGAGCAACTCAGCTACCACATTTTTTTTTGTCACCCTACCCTTCCACCGCATATCGCATTTATCGGTTGCTTCCAAAGGAACTTATTCAAACTGTCATCAGTCCGAGAAAAAAAATCCCCTCAACATTAGTTCTGGTGAGCCAGTAATGGCATCACCAAAGCGATAATTCAGAGTGTAAAAGCATGTAACACAAACCTTTTATTTATTACATTTTAAAAAATGTCTTAATTTTCGTTTTTCTTTCAGATATATAGTTACATATATATATATAAAATAATGAATTGAGGAAATATGCCACTTTTGAAATGTAAGGGGGAAATCCATTTTATAGACAACATTAGTAGATAGTGAGAAATATTGGGATAGATATATTAGTGGAGTTGGGAGAGAAAATTGGTTGACTGCTGTGATAACTGATTTTACATAAATAGCTAAAACACTAGGATATTCAGTAGCGAATTATCTTTTCTACTGTTCCCAAGTCATTGGAGTCTGCTCTGACCTAAACAATTTAATACAATAAATAATGAAATTTTGTCATAATTTACTCCATAGTTTCAGCGTCAGGACAAGAGAAGAGGTGCATAACCCCTTATTTAAAGACACTACCCTTACTTGTTTGTCCTGAGAAACTGATCAAAATGATTAGACTATTCTGTTATTGGATACTCTTGTCTCATACTTTTAGTGGGGGATTGGCAAAGAAGACTAACTAGGACCTCAATGACTTTGAGGAAAATTTATATAAAAAACACATAATTTAGGTTTTCTATCACCTATTAATTAAATATGTAAATTTACAGAATTGTATAATTTTTTCAAGTCAAAAACCATGGCTGGTATACATTTTTTTTTTATATATCTTATTTCTTCTACTCATAAAATAATATAATTATGTAAAATGTGATTTGCAGGTTGCAAAAGTTTTTATTTGGTTTGGTTTGTTTAAAAACAATGAAAAACAAATAGTAGATTATTGAGAATCAGGCAATTTAAGTCATTTAAGTTCTGACGGGGGACATGAAAATCTCTTTTCCGAAGAGGCAAAGCTCTGTCAAATCCAAAAGTTGTAAAGACAGATTTAAGTGATAGTTATAAGGTCCCAGAGTCTCATGGTTTCAGGTATTCTTAGTAACATTCTATTATTATTCAAATTTGACATGCTCATGTTGGCTGGTATAAAAGTAAGGTGGTGTGTTTTTTGTTTTTTTGCTTAAAATCGCTTATCTCTCCCTTCCCGAATAAACACTAGGACAAGTAAAAAGGAACAATGTAAAAAAATGAAATAACCGACCGGCTACACAGCTGGCAGAGAACAGTCTTTGTTGACAAAAAAGGCACGCCGGCGGTGTCTCCAGTCAGGAAAACAGTGGGGAGACACCAGTTCCTGGAGTCCAGGAAGGAAGCAGTCATGCGGAATGAGGATATGGCACTGTTTTCATTATAGATAGCTAGAGAGAAAAATAGGAACTGTCCTCTCTTTTTCTTCGGTATCTCAACAGTGTCTTCTGTAACAGGCCAATTCCATGAAAATTAAGAGGAAAGGGTGGAAACTCTTCTTACTAAGATTAATTTCAACTACCTTAAAGTCACCAACGGATGCTGAAGACGAAAATCACACTTTGGCTGAGACCAAATCAAAAATTTGCCAACCCACTAATCACACTTTACGTGCCTTAACAGCCATTTCTTTTTATAAGGAGAAGAATTAAGATACTTAAAAAATCAAAAATCCATAAAACGCAGTTTTATTAAATGCAATTAGCAGGTCATCAAAGTTTTAATTTGGTCCCAGCCTTCGTCTCTATGTGTCTGTCAAACTGTGAACAAACTGTATATATGTGTTTGTCATACAAAGTCCTGAAGGTCTTGTCGGGAAACATTGGGTATTGTTCTGGCCAGAGGTGTGATTCCTTTGTCTTTAATGACATGGAGACTTACCTGTAACACAGCCCATCTGTCCGTGCAGGAAGAGATAATGGCTAGATGATTGACCAAAGTCAGCAGATGTCAAGGCTTTGCTATAAATGTCACATTGCTCCTGTGGTATGGATTTTCACCAGTTTAAATATCAACTGATGATATGCTGGTGACGATGTTATGAAGTTTTTTGTAAAAAAAAGGAAGCTATAACCATTCCCCATGCACTGGTTTTCATCTGTTCCTGCTCGAAGATTGGCTGCATTACCATCTTTAGGCTGGGGCCCAGGTACATTCTGCTTTTCAAAGTACAGGGGAATTATGATGTTAAAGCATAGATGCCATATCAAACTGACAACAATTTACCAGAATGGTCTTCCAACAAATCACCAAACAGTTTGATGGAAATACTTAAGATGTATCAAATTATGCCTGGGTTTTAATTACTTATTTTATCTATCGACAGCAGTCCCATGCAATCAAATGTTTTTGGGCACTGTTCTATATCACATTCATTATAAGAAATTTAAATCATCCATGAAAAATGAATTGTTAAGAATAAATGAATGATCAACCTGATACCAAATATCGACCAGGATCTGTCAATGAAATGTATGTAATGTCAAAAGGATGTTATTTCAGACAGGGAGGTGGAAAAGGCAGGAAGGTTTGTGTTGGAAATGTCTCATGTTCTCATATGAAAAAGCCTTGTGTTCCTGGATTGAAAGGGCCTGTGGTGGTCTCTGACTACTTAAAATGTTTTGAGGGATGCTTTTGCCTCATCCATTGCTCCAGGCATCACGGGTTTGAACACTATAAACCCTCTGACTAACCATGAGGCGATAAAAGCAGGACTGCCATC
>JAOVYW010001841.1:0-15753 GCA_025775045.1 Hiodon tergisus | reverse complement strand
CACACGCACGCACACACACAAAGTCACACACGCACACACGCACACAGTTGGTCTGCTGCTGTTTATGTTCATGAGCTTGAGAAGGTGTGTTCAACTTGTCTGTCCTTTTGTTTCCCTGCAGGATTTTGCCCATAGTTCAACTGAGAGTGAAGGCATGATTTCCCAGCAAGGTAGGGTTCAGCTTCTGTTCAGGTGGAATAAAAACCCGAATCTATTTTCATAATTTAGCTACCGTCTCACGAGACAGAAGGAAGTGAATGTATGACCTGTGGGAGCATGTCTGAAATGGGGGAACAGGTTTGTTTGGGGTGTAATAGACAGAGCACAGTATAATTATAACACAGTAAAGGTGCTTCCCCCCTTTCTCTCCTTCAGGAAAAGTTTCCCAGTCTCTGGATTACCTCGACCTGTCGAACCGCTTCCCCAGGGAACAGTGGGATGTCGCACTTCACTTTTTCCTCCAGAAACAGGATGGTTAATTCAGCAGAAGCACAATGAGAGTCCAGCGAAAACCCGAGTGTCTCGAAAAATAATACACTACAACCATTTTGTGATTTTCCACCGTAAAATGTAGCCATTTTTTCTGTTTTGCTCCAAAACATTGGACAATTAACTATGTATAATGGCTCTTCCCATTGCTGTTTGCCAGAATATAATTATTAATGCTGTCACTCGAGAGTTTGTAAAACATATTGGTGAAGCTCTTATAAGCTCTAATAATTTAGAATAATCAACGTTTTAACGTTTTTCCGTTTTAACGGAATGAGGCTGGTTCTGGTTTACACTTTTATTTTAGCAACCAGTGCCGTTGTAATGAGCCTGGGGACGTTACTTTGTTCACGTTGTTTATACTGTTGCTTTGGTCTATTGTAGTTTGCACACTCAGTGTGTTTATTTTCAGTGTGTTTATTCTTTTTCCGTATATATGAGCCATCTTGTGTTTATTCAGTGGTGTTTCTGTGTGTGTGTTTTTTTTTTTTGTCTTGGACAATGTCTTGTTTCAGTTGCGGAACATTATAATTTATTTCATAATTAACGTTTATACCAAATGTGATTAAATTATTTATTACCCCCCATTACTGTTGCTTTTTAAAATGTTGTTTAGTTGGTTATCTCATGAGGATTCTACCCCAGCTGGAGTTTAGTAACAGCAAGGCAACATGGATGAACTGGGGGGCGGGTGGGGGGAAATCATGATTTCTGATTGGGTCGCTTGAGGACCCTTGTGATGCCTGGAGATCTTTGAGGCCTACATGGACCAATAAGCTGGTCGGTGAGGCCTACGTGGACCAATAAGCTGGTCGGTGAGGCCTACATGGACCAATAAGCTGGTCGGTCTTCGTCATTTGCTGCCTGAATAGCACGGAGTACATGGAGACAATTTCCCCCCCAAAAAATAATAATGATAATGATTTGTGATTTATTTACTATTTAAAATTATTTTTTACAATTTCTCCACAACCCCACCAATTATTAATTCTGCCACAACACACGAGAGTGTGTAGAAGTATGATTGGTCTTCTCTAACCCAATCACCTTAGAGTCGCTCATGATTTCACACACTGCAGGCCACACAACTTGTGGAAGTGGTTCAGCACTAATTGGAAGAGAGGTACCTCCCTCTTGAAAGCTTTCCTATAGGCACCAGGGTGCTGACAGCAGACTCTTGTTAACAAAGAGCTAAAAAAGACACTAGATTTCCACCCTTTTTAAACAAAGTATTTTATCTTATTTGTTACACCACACAATAACTGTGCCTTATTACTTTAAATGTAAAATTGTTGCAATATATTTTGTAACGATAGTTTGTCCAAATTAATATAGAGCAATTTCTGTTGATTGCTAAAAGTGAAGAAGTTTGCTGAAGAAGCATGTTTAAGGAAGATGCTGACTGGCTAGCCTATCTGGCGGATATACAACCTGCTGTTCTGTCTCTTCTCGGTTGGGTGACCGGGACCATCGTTATATGGAAGAAAGGGCTGTAATCGTGATTACTTAGATCAAGGTCAGTTGGGAGACCCATACGCATACACAGAAACAATATTTCACATTTTAGGGAAAGATACTTGGAAAAATGCATAATTTCAATAAATTAAATACGCCAAATGAGTTCAGTCTGTTATCAGTGGCAAACACAAAATATAAAGTAAAAACAGAATTAAGTTTGACTAAGGGTTGTGTAATGTGTGGGAGCTTAAATCTATGACATGACTATATGGTATGAAACCTCATATACATTTGGTCATCTCTTCCTTTGTCTCTTGCAGAAGGTTTTGGTCAGTTTTACTAAACGCATCTAGTCCTCGAGTTGCCCTTAAATTGAATGCCATTGAAACTAAATGTGTTTAGTCAATATGGAATAAAAACAAAACTGTTGTCTAGGTAATTTCTTAAATTTTTCATAATGTGGGAAATTCCTTTTACCATACTAATTGGCGGATTACTCACGTAACCATTCCTCGTTGATCAGACTTAAAAGGTATGTTAGTATGAGGACGGTAAACTGGATCTTGTTCTTCGGTCGTATTCTTGAAAACATTTTCAGGCTGCCAGAATATTGAATTCTTATTTAATGAGCTCCAAGTCCTTTTCTGCTATGTCGACTAAATAATGTATATACAATGTTTGTTTTTTTTAAATCTCATTCAGACTATACTCTCAAATGTTTGTGTCGAATTATTAGCATTTTCTCAATCTTGTAACTCAATACGTTATTTAGGGTAGTACGGAAAACTAATTCCCTCGTGGTTTTAACCATATATTATTGTAATGGATCAACGCTTGATGCCTCTGGTAAGGATTACAACACGAAGAAACTAGCGCTGAGATGCTTCAGAGATTAGGGGATCAATATAGTTTTTGTTCTCGTTAATTGGATGCATCTAAACTTTAATCAGGAAGATTTAAAAAAAAAAAACGATGAAAACCTTTCCTATTATTTGTTAAATGTTTTGAAACGGATAACGGTTTTCAGTACGGTTTACACTTCTTACCTGTTGTATAACTTCAATTATGGCATTCTGGTTTGATACGAATGTTATTTTAAATGCCTTAAGTTATTTCTGATCATTTATGCAATTAACTAGGAACAATTAAGGTGCAATCAAGTTGCCCATTGTTACCTCACCAAAATATAGATATGAATGGAATGAGTAAATAAATATTAATTCATTTGCTGCTGTTATTCATTATTCCAGTCTTTTCGTTATTACCTGGCCCTCCAGAACAGACGTCATGCAGAGTAGTTTTAGGTAGTTTTAAAATGATGAAATATTATGTAAAAGATAACAATTGTTGAACATTTGCTGCCAAGAAAACATTTTACTATTATATGCACATATTAAATATATTAATTATATGTTACATCTATTAGTTCAATCAAAACATTTGTTTTATCATTAAATAGTCAGGGTAGTCAGGTTACGGAATTCTAATTCACTCGTGTTGTGTATTGCAAAATTGAGATGAAAATCAGCACAATTGTGGCAATAAATGATCATGTTTTTAAAAGTTTAGGTCCCTAGTGATGAAATCTATTGATCACTTGTTTGGCGATGATGTAAATATGAGATTATTACAGAAAATAAACAGAAAATTCTGTTTTTTTTTAATGAAAACTTTGCCCTATAAAGATGAGTATGAGAACCAGATTGTTGATGTTTATGTATGTGCCGTTAAGACTTTTGGATAAAATCTCTGGATCCCTAATAATTTTTTACCCAACACCGGACTTTTCTGTTCTTACTGGCAACATAGTAATTGCATTATTTTCCAATGTTTATCATATGCTACGAATCGATAGCCAATTAACAATCAAAATATGCCTAATAATTACTTTTTAATTAGAAAAGTATTTAAGAAAGAAATAAGAGTTTCACGCTTACCAATGATCCTAACTAATCCTTATATATAAACCACCGGGTATTGTTTGCTTTAACATTCCCAGAACGCCTCAGTTAAACGCCAATCAAGAATCTCGTCAGTGTACTTCCGAATACATTTTGAACCGGCTATTAAACACTCCTGTAGTGTGATACAGGGTTTTCAAACTCAAAAAGCCCGCCCTCAAAAACAAATTTTCCAGGTTTGAAATGTCACTCCAAGTTGACCTAGGCACTTTGTGTCCGGCGGCGATTCCCAGCATGGGTTGCGACCGGAATGAAAATAAACCGAGTACAACTCCAGGGTGGGTTAGAGAGCTGAGCTCCCCTTCAATGCAGAACCTCGTGAAAGAAAGGATTGGGTTTGTTGTGGCTTCATTCAATGTATCGTTTGCAGGTGATGCCAACCACAGATAAGAAGCCGCCGACCCCTGTCTTTGTGTCTAGACTTGTGATTTAACAAGTGAAACTGGACTGATCACATCACAAATCCACCCAAGAAGCTAAAATGACCTGGTCAATATTCCCAGCCTCCTCCCTATATCCACCCACCCACGCAACGCCAGGAGCCCCGTCACGTCACATAAAAGTGTCACCTGTAGCACTATGTAAAAGGTACAAAGCAAACCGTTTATTAATTATTTAAAGATATAATAACGTGCAAATATACAACATGTTTTCCCCGTTATTTGCACACTATTAAGCCTACGATACGTTCTTAGTGATACCAATAAACAATACTAGGCCTAAAAATTGTAATTGTGCAAGTAATTTAAAACGGCCTTCCAAAAGTGTTACCAAATAATTAAAATGAAGACTTGCTTAATCTTAAATTAAGTTTTATGTCTCAGTAATTGCAGTTGGAAAGGAAGGAGGACGTTAAAGAAGGATCCTTATTATCACTTGCATGAAATTAGTATTTATGAAAAGATTTTAAGCTTCACAGAACCTTACTATCCAGAAAATAATAAAAACAATTTTATGATTTCATTAAATCTAACTATTCTAACGAGAATGAAATTAGTTCTATAACTAGAATTATTAAAAAAAAAAAAAAAAAAATGATTTCTTACAAACTGTACACATTAAGATTCCTTCAAATGAAATATGATATATGATGTATTAGGACTTTCTGTGTATATACTAGGCTACTTTGTAATACTGTGTGCATTCTGATTTCGGTTGTTAGAAGAGTCCGTTGAGAAAGTGAACGTTCACATAACGTCACATTGAGGCTTATTCTCAGATATTTGAGAATTTATATAAAGTTTCACATGTCATATAAAGAAACGTATTTGTTTAAGTTGTTTTTGGAGAACTGCCAAATAATTAATGAACTAGAAATTACAACGGCACCGCTTTTGAACATTCAATGAAAAGAAATACGCTTGAGACACTTCTGTATTCCGCTGTAAAACTAAAATAGTGGGCGTTTGATTTAAAGATACAGTGAATTTCCCGTACAAATTTCCCGTAGACATATAATCAGCATTTGATATAGTTTTATTAAGATCAATCATTAATCCCTGTAAGAACTGTTGTTCTGACAATAAATAACAATAACTTACGTTTGTTTGTGAGACTCAAACTATCTCCTTCGTCCCTTAAGATAAAATATTTTACAACTAATTGGCCTTATATCATTTTCGGAAATCATGCGCTGATATGGGAAAAACTGGGGCCTCTGTACTAAAAAGAATGGTACGTTGGGCAAACGGGATACATTGACCGCCATGAATGATAATGATAATATGGTTCAACATATAGTCAATGGCTCCTGATCGTTATCAGGAAAATTGATTTGTAAATCCTTCTAGATTCCACTCTCGTTTTGAACTCAAGCGATGACGTCACGGTATAGCCTCTGCTTTCGCTCGACCAAATCCTTTAGAGACTGCAGTACAACGAAGTTTCCAGCAAACACCGCTCTATTTTCGTGATTTCTTTGTCTTTCTTGTCAAATCTTGTATTTTAAAAAAAAGCACTCTTCCATCTGACGCTATGATGAACGGGTCTGTTCTCATGCGGGGTACGAGGAGCATGCTGGGTCGGCCCGGAACCGTTGAGGTTAGCTGGTCTCACGTCTCGACGGGGCTCGGTACCATACTGTTCGGGGTGTCTGGTAACTGAGATGATAAAGAAGTCACATCGCTGCCTGACGAGTTACCCAAGGAACCCGATTCTGAGAAAGACACCTGCAAAAAAGTAAAAGTAAGGTATTAGGTAAGTCAATAAATGCATTACTGTGGGCAGACTGACTGGGGGTGTCAGAACCGCAACAAGGCCCCATGGCACACTACTAGTAAAAATAAAGTAAAGTAAAACGTGAATTGAAATTGTGTGTAAAATGTGGAAATTACAGGTAAGCGCAAAGCACTCCCTTTCACCGACATGGGCCATTGCAGGGTTGTCGGGGAGGAAAAACAACGAGTAAGGTAAAAAATACATAAAATCATTTATGGGCATACTTTAACACGATGAAAACTAGTTTATTTTAAGGAAAACTGAAGTCAACGTGAAAAACCCGTTAAGTGCACCTCAAAGAGTGACCATTTTCTGATACAAAATTATACATGTCAGGTCAGAATACACCGTGGGTATTGGTTTTATGCGTGTGTAGAATATAAAGTCTTCATCGCTTACCAACTGCTGAAAGGCTGGCTGGTCCAAATCACTCTGCAAGGCGAACTCGCTCAAGGCTTTCCAAGGCGGTTGGTAAGCCTGCACATCCACGGGGTTCCCATGGACCGTGTTGTCGTGTCTAATTGGACTGCCCGCTACAAGAGGTGTGCCCGTGAGTCCTTGTAGATTCTAAATGTGACAAAATAGAACGATTAAAACTATTTTTTCATTCTAAAATAGGAATGCTTTGAAATTACATCAAAGTGAGGGTTTGTTAAAAGTGCGTGTTTCTATACCTAAAATTCTAATATCATACATTTCCCAGATGTATGCTTAGGCCGGGAAATAATCGAAAGTTTGACAACTCGCTAATCGCATGCAATACAATTGTAGATAGCGTTTTCTTTATTTGTAGGTATCTAATTTCTTCTACTTCTAAAAAGAAGTAATTGCGATTAGGAAGTTGGCCAGCCTACATTTCATTTTCAACTGATACTCCATTAGCCTATGTCTAAGAGTGTATCTTTAGCCTACTGCGGAACAACATGTTTACATCGTTAAAATATTTAATAAAATAAACTAAACCAACAACTGAACGTGCCTTCAAAGCCACCCAAAGCTGTTTCTTCAATTTGAAATCGGTTGGTTAATAGTTTAATCCAAATAGACAATTTAAGCAGGGTAACTAGGACAATGGGGCAATTCAATAGAACCACCAAAAAACTATTAGCCCTAAAGCAACGTTTCATTTGTGATTCCGTAGACTGTATCCGTGTTTTGTTTAGAATTGTATTCTGGAATGTATCTCATTAGCTGACTAGGAGCAGCATTAATACAAATGTATATATTTTTTAAACACCCATGGCGGAATTACAGCGATCTCCAAATCTTAGTTATATTGATACATTTTCTTAGTTAGATTGACACATTTAAGTGATGTTGACGAAAGAAAGAAAAAAGAACCGAGCGCACCACGTTAATTCGAATTCAGTTGACTTACTTACAGTTTTGTCATTATGTTGCTGCTGTTGGAGTTGTTTCATGAGAATTGACCTCTTCTTGTCTTTACAACGCTTATTCTGGAACCAAACACGGATAACTCTTGGGCTGAGACCTGTCATTTCAACCAGCTGCTCCTTCATCAGGGCGTCCGGCCTCGGGTTGGCGTTGTAGCAAGTCCGCAGCGTATGAAGTTGTTTCTCATTAAGAACTGTCCGCACCCGAGTGGTCTTTTCGGACTGCTTGTGGTGGTGGTTTCGGTGAGATGTCTGTCTTACTGAGACAGGGTCCGCTAAAGAAATACAGAGACATCCATTTACACTTTAGCCGTGTAGCATGTGCAATAAGACCATGTAGTCCACCTTAATGTATGGAAAACAGATTAATGTGTTAGTTCACCCACTGAACTACAGGTATTCGTCGGTCACTACATTAAAGGGAAATGCCAACGCTGTGAAAAACCCCAATACAAATTGAGAATTTACATTTCAGTATTTGTGGGGAAATAAAACAAATGAAAGCATAATCATTGTCAGCGTCTAGCTTTGAATAGCGATTGTGATTGTAGTGTCGGCGGAGGGCTTCCTTAATACATTTAAAATTAATTAATTTATTAACATTTTTCAATTAATTCAAGTTTTTAATAAAGCACAAAGCACTCAAGTCTATGGGAAACGGCGTAATGTAAACAGGCTTAGCTAAATTATAAAAATCAAACAAGAGGCAACAATATTTAGAATCAACACTAACTAAATAAATAAACCCACCTTCGGATATGTAGGAACATGTGTTCGTGTAACGGTAATGTAAAGGTAATGTTTGCGGTCTCGTTTTACTTTTATTTATACGTATATAGCATGGAAACCATCACCTAGACATTACACACAATTTCAATGACAGCAGAAACAAAACGAGGGCTTTGTTTGAAGCATTGAACGCAACACTTTTAATTAAATTATATGTACAATTTAACAGTATTGCATAGGCCTGCGGTCGCAAAGGCCTGCAGTCGGCAAAATACTAAAACTACATACAAGCCAGATTATTTTATGTAAAACAGCAGATTGTATTAATATATGTCATATAATCCAAAGGGTTTTGGCGTTTTGTTTTGTATTTGTTTAATTGTTGTTTTAGCAGGGAATGCTACATAAGAACAAATTTAATTCAAAGAGGGGCAATCCACAACAGAAGGCCTCAAAGCAGGTATGACACAATTTATGGGTTAGGGTTAGGGTTCCCTAAACGGAATAGGGCTTTGTTAAATGAACGAGCAAAATTCTACTACACAGGCTATAAATTATATAACTATAAACTAACAAAGTCAACAACACTAAGTACCTTGAATTTCTTAAAACAAGACATCAGAAAACTAACTTGTAATTTCACATCGGCCCTTAATGGTAGTCAAATCGCAAATAACATTTTAAAAATTACTTTTACAGTATTTGCCAATTAGATATAAGTTTTCTTTGGTTCTGAAAGTGCTAATAGGCCCGCTACAATTGTAACGAAGGGCACAAATGACCGTCTAAATAAAACAAAGTTTTTGTGAAATAGTTACAAATTCGCGATTAAGACGATTGTTTTTATGAGATCATGTTTAATGATAGTTTTAAAATTATATCAATTAAAAAATATATATATTTACAAGCATTACTGGCGGGAGATATTGTGATATCTACGACATGCCCATATTTTAATTATTTATTTACATTATTTACATGTTCTAATTTCTGAGTTTAATAGAAACGCAACCTAAGCCAACAATTTCAAGTATATATATATATATGTATATATATATATATACACTCTCATTATTTATAATCATCATATATCAACTTGTTGTTATCTTAATATATTTTTAGGAATTTATGATGTACATGTCAATCAAAACAACAACGGAAAGTACTGACCTGTCACGTGTAAAGACCTGCTGGAGTGAAAATGTTCCGGGCTAATGGGACTTCCAGCCGACCTCTGCTCCATCAGTAAACTATGATCAGCCCTGCATAGCAAATCCTCTTCCCTTAGAGAGAACTCATCTCCCGGCAGAAGCTGTCTACTGCACACGGAGCACCTGAAACACTCAATGTGATACACGCTGTCTCTAGCTCTCATCACGAGGTCGCTGCTACTGAAGCCGTGGTTACACTTTGCACATTTTATCCCAAACAACCTGAAAATGAGACGGGGACTTGTTTTAAATTCTGACAGATCAAGTCGTCGCGGGTGCCATTAAATAGACTGCATTATTATAGGAAAATAAACGTAATATTAACACAGACAACATACTGCACTTCATTTTACGTGAAATGGTGCATTTTATTTGGTTGCCCTCCTTATTTTCTGGGCATACCTTTACTAACAGCGATGTAAAATAATCCAAGTGGCTTGTTGAAAATATTAAAGAAAAAACTAAATGCGTAATAAAAATTACGGTTCCTGTAATGTTAAGAATGCAGGTAATTATAGGAATTTATCGGTAGTTAAGTAAAATTTGATTTGTGGTGAAAAACTCTTACCTTACATAATCTCGTTTGCAATAAGTTTTCCCATCCCGGACAAAGCAAGTGCACGTTTCATCCAGGTATTGACTGCATTCTGCACACTTTAAACAGGCAGCATGCCACTCCAGATCCGGGGAAACTCTCAAAATATACTGATCCTGGATCTGACTCCCACAGCCGACACACATTGCGATTCCAGACTTCTCTGTGGAAATTGGAGAAAACGTGTAAAAATCCACTGAATTTATATTGCTGTTTCTTTACAAATATCCCAAAAGTCCTCACTGAGGCTAATTCTTGTGAGTAATTGTCGCTCTGTAGATAGCCCTTACTTTTCATATTTTTACACTTTCAGTACTTAACATTTAAGATAACTCATTCGAAAGTAGGAAGTAGTTTGACTTACTTTTGTAATGATCACCCATAGCACCCAAACGAGAGTAGTTGAAAATAAAATCCACCATACAGGAAGGATGACAGAAAAGTGCAAAGTAGAAATAAAGTGACCAGCTCCCTGTCAAGTCCCCTGCCCAGTCTTCTGACTCTAATTCTCTGCTGGAGCGAAGGGGTGAGCATGAAGGGCTCCTCTCTGGTTGTGACGTCACGCGCAAACTTGGCCTCAGATACGTCAAATGGTTACTGCGGGCTATAGGGGCAATCGACCAAGTGATTGATGACGCGCGGACAATGGATCAAACGCACACGTTTGAAGTAGAGAAAACGTGACGTCCCGATGTACGTGTCTCGCCAGCCGCACCACATCCCCATCCATCGATCTAAGTATGTATCTGAATGCTCAAACCGTACGATATTATAGCAATATTAAAAATGGTGGTTTCTGCCAGGGTTAAACTTGAATTTAAGTATCGCAAGTTAACATGCCAATGGGAAACTTGTAGGCCAGTAGAGGAGTAGTGGAGGAAGAACTACCTATAGTGAGGATGGTGAGGTGGTTTGTATAGTGGGACATTATTGTTATGATATGACTTGTTTATTTGTTTTAGTTTTTGTGTGGATGTGCACTAATGTAGTGTAATGTAATACATTTGTATTTTGATGCTACGATATATATATATACCAGTTATAGTTATACAGCCAATACGATTTCTTTCGAAATGCAAAGAGCTTTGTTATTATTTTCCCCCCAATATAAATTCGAATAGAGAGACCCCTACTGGGAGAAAAACGCAACTACGTATTTTATGGTTCAAAAATTATTTGCCTTATTTTACAAATTGTATCAAATCAAATCTACACTTCGGTCAATCTAACTAGATTAAATCCTTGTATATAAATTAACAAAACAAAATATTTTAATTTCGTAAACACGTTTTCTCCTGAATTCTGGGGTTCGCAAACTTTTCTTTTTCACATGCGGAATTAATCACGGACCCCCTACTGAGAAAATGACTGACAAAAGTGTATAAAATGTACTTAGTTTGCGGACTCCTTGGGCAGTCTCTAAGGACCCACAGGGGTCCGCGGACCCCAGTTTGAGAACCTCTGCCTTAATTAACAATACAATATATCTTCACTGATATCATCTGTGCAGTCTACTGTATTCTCACATCGTACCGGGTTTCCAATGTTAGCCATTCCAAGGCAAGTATAATGCAACATTCTATTGATATTTTTTGCTATTTATCAAGCCCGTGAATATAATATAATCGCAACAAACATTACAAAGGCAGAATACCGATGAAAATAGATTTAAAGTGAATAATACAAATGTAGGTCTGCCATTCTTGTGTTCGGTTTAGACCATGGGTGTATACGACCCAGAACAATTGCAAGTGATAAAGGTTAACATTTTCAAAACAAACAGCGAATATGTATGATTAGAGTTCCGTGGTATCTAAAATAAAAGAGATAAGCTGCTTGTTTGGTAAACGTCAATTACAATTACTTACAATCTAGCCGACTATAGACCTCATTTTGATTGTCGGGACAGATAATTTCGAAGTTTACTGAGAAATAAGCCCAATTACGTTTGCTTGCAGGCTATGTGCTTAGGCAGACTGTAAGGAAATGTGATCAATTTACACATTTTGCAAAGATCGGATTTCAAGTAAATATTTATATTGTTTTCTGAAAACGACTAAACGATCGGCTGAGCTGATAACATACTTGAGAGACTGAAATAGCCTACATCAGACCCTAATTTTCACCTGTTTAATGGCAGACTTGCTCAGTATTTTTTATCATGCAAGAAAAATTCTTGTCCGTAGGACTACATTAAAAACCGACCCTTCCCCGAACCTCACATTTGTCATGGGCAGTCAACCGAAACAAAATAAATATCGTTTTACAGGTCGGCGTATTAGTTCTGATATTCTCATTCTGAAATCTTTTGTTGATTGATAAATGTGTCAAAGATTGCTTAGGCCTATTTGTCGAAGAATAAGCTACAAATGACCCTTCCGTCACTTAAGTTGTAATGTAATGTTCTCTTCAAATATCTGTTTTAAGCAATTACGATAACCAACCTACTATCCTTCCTGCTGAAACACAGGAAGATTACTTCATACTTAAGAATAATAATAATAAATAATAACTTTTTTTATGAATAGCATTTATTTTTTAAAACGTTAATTGTTATTTAATATAGTTGTAATATCGCATATCGGTAGTAGGAATTTAAAAAGAAAACAAAATTTGCATTTTATTTTTCTTTCAGCAAGAAAAATAAAGTTTCTTTCGTTTTTTTGTAAAATTCTGTTACGGTAGGGCTAAGTCAATATTTAAGATTTTTTTTCAGGTTAAAAAATTTCGTCCATAAAAGTGCGTCTACATCATATCAACAATAACACACGCTTCAGGTGTTTCGCTTTTCAATTTCGGAAATGCTTAAATATATGTGTGTTAAATCAGAAGTTTTAAAATGTATTTTTAAAAGCAATAATGTAGAGATAATATTGTTTGAATAAGAATAAAGTGAAATCTATAGTGGCCACGATGTATTTCCGAGTTCTGCCAGATCAAGCTTCCATTTATGGGTTGCTCAAGTAATGAACAACGTAAAGCAATTAAATGTAGCTATTCATAATTGATTTGATAACGACGTATTTTATTTTTATTATATATATATTTATATTATTTAAAAAAACGATAACGTACCATAATATTATTACAGTGTGATATGCAAGCCAAATCAATGCATTAAGTTCATATATTACGTATAATATATTATGTATTATACAAATTATGTCGATTATTACAATCTACTGTTAGACGACTACGGAGAAAATTGGGAAAAACTGACGAGTTCATTTACATGTCAACTAAATGTGAAAATGATGGATTTAGGACGGAACGGAAGTCGGTGTAGAGAAAAAATATTTTCTCGCGAGACTACAAAACACCTCTACAGTCAACCTTCACTGGGTTACACAAGGCGTCTGGCTGCGTCTACTGAAAACAGCTATCGGAATAATGTATAAGACCATCAACAAAACAAATTTGAGACAGTTGGTAAGTTCCTTACAAGCACACTAGCCAAATCTTAATGTGTAAATTGAATTTGGTGGGTTTCGAAACACGATTACGATAACGAAAACTCAACGAAAAAGCAGCAAGCTAACTTGTTCGTTAGTTAAGAAGGTCGGGGGACGCATCTAGGGTTTGTACGTCGCTGTATTAACACATTCAGGTATTTTTGTGCTACAGTAGTTTTCATATTTTAACTGACTTATTACTAACTTAATATTGCTTGCTCGTCGTTTCAACAGTTTCTGTTCTGGCTGTGTCTTAAGCTACCTTTATAATACGTGATACTGCTAGTGTCCAGACTTTGTTTTAAAGATTTAAATAAATTGAAATGTTTCCTCCTTTTGAAAACGATATGTACTTAGTCAATTATTTACCTTTACTCATTACCCGTTTAGGTCTGACGCGACCTTACCCAACCGGTGTTGTGCTTGCTAAATGTTGACCCTTGGGGCTCAGTTTGCCTGTGACATGCACGGTTGCGGCGGGTCATGGCGTGGTCCGGGCTAAGGACACTTCTTATTTAGGAAAGGTGGTTTTACCTTGGCAGCATGAAGTTGTTTAATAACATTATAATTGTTTTGGTGGTAATTTAATATATGTAGGTACTTTGTTAATCGACATAATATAACCTGTTATTAAAAAGTTGGCTATATTCAATGAACTGTGCATTTATATGATTGTGGAACTTTTTTTCCTCCCCCTCTCCAGTCAAATTTGTTCCAGAGGTTTCAGAGTACCTTAGTTGTGGCAGAACATAATAATGACAAGCTGACCCCAATTACGCTCAGCGCCATCACTGCCGCTGGGAAACTGGGAGGGGATGTGTCTTGCTTGGTTGCTGGAACCAACTGTGCAAAGGTAGGTTGCTCTGAACAACTATGGATTCAAATGTTTCAAGTTCAAATTATACAAGGTATTTCAGAGAGTAAACTTAGGCTTCTTGAGGATCATGATTGTACCGGGCGTATGATTTGGGTCGCATGGTGGGGCACAATTGGGGAACAAAGTTTGAAGAAAAAGAGCTCTTGACCCATTTGACTTGAAACTTGATTCTTACGCTTTTCTGCTCCTTAGGAACAAATTTGCCTCAAGTGCACAAAGTCCGGCATTTTCCTCCGTTAAGAATTTCCTCTGAGACCGTTTATCGTATAAAAGAGCTGTTTCGCTAACGTGTGCTACGTCAAAATGTATGGAGGTGGAAGTCCAATCAATACTTACTGTTTGTGTATAATATGCAAATTAGGCAAACAATTACAGCCATTTAGAATACAAGTAAGAAAGTGTGTGTGTGTGTGCGTGTGTGTGTGTAAAATATATATATACACACACACATACACGTGCTCGTTTTCATGTGTCGCATAATGTTGAGTACTTCCTGCTTCCAGATATATTTAATTATGTTTTTTGTTTTCCCTTGATTTTATCCAGATTTATAACAAAAACTATTTTCTTACAGCCGTAGGAATAATGAAAGTAATGAGCGTTTTCTGCTCTTACTTCCGTAGGTGGCAGAAGAAATTGGTAAAGTCCTGGGAGTCTCACGGGTACTGGTGGCTCAACATGATGCTTATAAAGGTTCATTGCCAGGTGACCTCATATGTATTGTCTTTATCTTTGTGTGTTTCAGTGAAGAACAGTCTTTTAAATGTTGAGAAGAACGGGTGACAAACTCATTTGTAGTCAGTATGGAATTTAACCTAAGCTTTGTATTTCTTTCATAGAGGAGCTGACACCTCTAATCCTGGCTACACAGCAACAGTTTAACTTCACCCATATTTGTGCTGGAGCCTCTGCCTTTGGGAAGGTAACGCACAACTTATGGTCTACTCTGGTCTTACTTTTAATACATTTAATATAATCAATATTACAATATTGTAATTTTTTGTTCAGATGTTGTTTATTGTTGTCAGAACTGACAGTTGAGGGACGATACAATAATTTGATTGATTTTGATTTTTTTCCAACTGTTGAGAAATAGATTCTTGAGTCGGATATCATTTTGCTCTTTATCTGTCTATTTACGTGTGTTCGTTATGAACCTTTAAAGGAATAACGTTTGTATGTTTAGCTAATCTCATAGATTATTCTTGGTTATTCAGTTTCTTGATTTATCTCAAGTCTGCTAGGCGTGCGTGCGTGCGTGCGTGCGTGCGTGCGTGCGTGCGTGCGTATAACTTGTGCAGGGGAATATCAGTTTTTATATCTTGTATTGTTAGACTGGACTGGGCCATTCTGAACCTGCAGATAAAGTA
>JAOVYW010001840.1:0-15758 GCA_025775045.1 Hiodon tergisus | reverse complement strand
GTCGTTAAATACTGTTTGTAATTAGCCTGATCCTCAGCCGGTGCTGATGGGCGTGCCCGGACCTCTCCCGTGCGTGTGTTCTAGACGGACGCGTGCCACAGTAACCCCATATTTATGAATATCAGTTTTAAAATTAATCAATAGGAGTGTTCTGCAGGGCATAAATAAATGCATGCAGTCCGGGTTATTTTTATGAAACCAGGATGTCCATTCAGGAACCAATAAAACTGTTGTCAGCGGGAAAGCATGTTTTGCGGTGCAGCGTTTCATAATATGCAATAATTTATAACAATCTGTGGCACCTTGAGAAGCTCCCAGAAATCCACAAACCAAGGGGCGGCCTCTGGGACTGTATAAAAGAAGGAATGCCTGGCCAAAAAAATAGTTGGTGAGCGCAATCACCTACTTTCTAAAGTGCTGACACTGCACCTTGGTCATAAACCACTGCCTGTCACTGGGTACTTCCTGGCACTGCAGTCCTTCCTCTGTGCAGTCCTTCATAGCCCAGGGGCCATCCTTGGTTTAGGGGTACAGGGGCCACAAACCAAGTGTAAGGGCTGCCCGTATAACCAAGGACTAGTGCAGCAAGATTTCCGACCTAGGATTACTTGGTTGCGATGGACATTCTAATAGTTATTCCAACTTTTCAAAATCCTGAATTTTTTTATTTTTGCTTGCTCTTCATCGATGTGACCGTAAAAACAGTGTAGTAATGCAATAGGATATAATTACACTGCTGCCCACACTATCTCCACTGAGCCCATGGCTCACAGTGATTTATTTCTTATTTGAATTATAATATTGACAATTCTGTTCATAATGTAATAATCAAATGCAGCGACAGGGCACATTTAGCATGCCTAATTGAAATTAAATCTGGTATCATCCTGCCTAGCTTTTTCATTTAAAGGCTAGGCTGTTATTTCTTCAGCAGCAAAAAGCTCATCATAATGACTTCTGCTGTCTCTGTCTTTTCCGCTGAGTGCAGATCCGTATTCATCCATCAAAATCATCGGAGAGGACTTTGACTTTAATTTGTGCTTATGCTGAGGTAAAAACAGAAGTGCCACAACAATAACTGATACCCCCTCAAAAAGTTTTTTTATTGATCAGATAAAAGCTAATCAAATTTCTTTGACCTATTGAAACATTTCAGTAGACAGTATCTCCTGATAGCATGGGAATATGAAACTAACAATAGCCATCACTGTGTGTCCATTGAATTGTCATTAAAGAAGCCCATATCCATTTACATAGTTCGGTTTTTTCCTAATAAGTGTCTGTCTCCATTTAAACAGTGAGTGTACGGACTACACAACATCCACCCATTGGGTTCATAGGTTTCATCGGAAAAAAAAAGATAACATATAAATGGCACAAAAAAATTAAATAGGAGATTACACAAATATTTGGCACTTCAATGCTGTGACTATTCTAAATTTTAGACATCACTTTTTCCAATCAGAAAATTTACAAAACTTTCAATAAGTAATCTATTGGTCTCCTAAATGAAAAGAAATATAAATAAAACCCATTTCTCTAAGTCTGAAAGAACATAGTGGTTGTTCTGTAGTGAACACCACCCTCAAGGTTAAAGGCAAAAATACTAAACAAAACAGGTAAAGATTCAATATAAAGACAAATAAATCTAGCTGTCTTTTATTTTAAGGAAATCAATAGAAAGATCAAATATATTTGTGAAGGATTGCTAAATCTGGCTAGGCTAAAGCCCATCGACTCACATTCGCTAGGATTCACTAGTCGATGCAAAATGCCCCGCCTTCACTACGGTGTGGATTAATCGATAATTTACTCTTATGATCAGTGAATCATGCCGCAATATTTTGCTTAGATATTTACATTTTGATTCTAGTCCTGTATTTTGTAGAGATCACAAAGGCAACAAGAGGAATCATATGAATCGTAATTTATTCATATTAATTCATTTAAAGTCTGTTGTCAATGGTGTCCAATTCCTGTATACTGAAGCATACTGCGCTAGTTAAAACTGGCTCCTCAGCTGTCCCTTCACATGACATATTCCATACATATCTGTTCTCATTTCTACTCAGGATACATTAATTTATGTTGTATGAGCTGTATTAGCCCAATGATCATCCAATTGACAAACTACAATTCAATTGACTCCATTATTTTGTTTTAGGTGTCACACACCAATACAATAAGATAACTTTTAAATGAATAAATATAATTAGATTGAATTTTTATTTAGTGTGTATTTATTTAGTGCATATTACAGCATTAAAAAAATTATGGCCAAAAAAGTTCTCCTTTTTTTGTTGTTGTAAAGATTCCAACCCAAGCATAGACTGATGGATCAGAAGAGACCGTTTGTGTGGTACAACCTACGCACTGGCCCGGTTGTGGTGGCAGGATTCGTACTGATGAGCCAACACGCCAAACTAACGATTCCTAATTAGGAAGAAAACACAAAAAGTTGTATAGATGGTTACATTTACTGTTGAAGTTGTCAGTACTTGAAAGACCCAGCCTTGACATCCGTGTATTTGTCTGCTCTGACATATAAATGTTAAGGAAAAATTACCATTTCTCTTCGTCTGTCTGGACGGTGGCAATTAACTTAGGCACTTACCATAAATATTCAGTTTGAAATGTCTAACATAAATGTCAGTGACTGCCAATTTGGGGACTATCAGTCATTTATCTGGCAAACATAGATTTGTTTACAAGATAATCAAGGGTTTGTCTGGAAGTGGCTGGTTGTGAGCAGAATCGTTAACATGAAAAGGAATATAACTTTATTGTTACTTGCTAAAATAATAGCATATCATAATGACCTCACCAGCCTTGACTGCATAGGACACTAATGTAAAACAAAACATATTCTATTGGTGATAAACTTATGAGATGACAGAAAAAGATTAAATCTTAGGGTTCAGGCATTATTGAACTTTAAAGGGCATGTAAAAATTTTGGATTCAGTTGGGAAATGTTTTCTATTGTGATCTGGATTTAGGTAAGTGATCTGGTAAGTGAATCAGTGAAGTTTCGGTAGAAGGATGAGCAAGAAATTTTTCTGCCTGTAAAGAAGATAAGATATGCCTGAAGATGGTTACCTTTGTTGCACAGGGATGGCATGGATTTGTTGGTATATGTGGTATATGGTGGTATTTAGACATTGGTCTAATAGCAGACTGTTTTCAATAGAATTTATGATTTTAAATCAAGGATGTATATCAATTTTAAAAAAATGCGTTTTTTAAGGAATTTGTGAAAAATGATAATAATAATTCCCCACGGATATTTAATCTTTCACTTAATATTTTGGAAAAATGTATCAAATTTATATATTAAGTAGTGGACCGCTGTGAACACCCTCAACGAACGTTTTTTTTTCTTTCCAAAAAACCTGTCAAATGCATTGTATTACATATAACTGCATGCATGAAAAAAATGTTTGCGGCCTCATAAACACAGGCAGTTGCAGTACGCCAAGAACTTGAACATGATAGTTTATATTTGCACTGATCCTGCATGATGAAAACAACAAATCATAGTAATGGTGTGGGAATTAAGATAGAAACAATCATTCATTGTTCATAACCACTTTTCCAATTCAGTATTGTTCGGGGCTGGAGCCTAAGTTATTTTATTATCATGTTCCTTATAAAAGATTAAACAAAAAGCATTATCTATTCCCATTTTAGACTCCAGAGCAAAGTTCACTGCATGGCTGGCTCTCTTATTGTGATGCCACTGACACTAAAAATATCAATCTTTTCTGGGAAAAATTTTTTTTCATTTTGTGAAATATACATTATCCAATACACTTGTGCACATAAAATAAAAAGTACTATAAGATAATGAGGAAATGAGCTGGTAATTTCAGTTTTTGGATTTACATAGATATATTTAACTTCTTGCTCCAGTAATTAAGCAACAAAATAATATGTGAAAATAAAAGGAAAGGGAACAAGTGAAATTAATAGTTCACATAACGGATCTTCCTAATCCTTCCTATTTTTTAACAGGCCAACATCAGAGGAAATTGTACTTATTCAGCTGTCCCAAAAACGTCATGTGTACCTTTTTTGTCCTTCAGTATTGCTTGAATGAATTTATACTGGGAGGATAAAAAGCCAGAAAGACTGGCAATCCGTAGTTTTGTTTTTTTGTGTGTTTTTTTTCACTTCCTTGATGTGTTCTTTCCAACTAAAAGTGAAATTGGGAACTCTTAACAGGCCATTAAAAAAATTTTTAACAAAAAAACAAAAATAGGTTGCATTCCAAACTTGGGGAACATTAGGTAACTCTGCATTGCTTATCCATAATGAATAAAGAACTAGTCCACAGACCACTCTGCAGAATGTGATTGTGTACTACATGGCTACAGAAAGAGAGATCATACCGGACAATTTGAGTCATCATATAAATAGAATATAATTCAATTTGAGACCTTGCTTGCGTTTGCATGTTTTCATCTGCTAGGAGCAATGTGACCTCCCTAAAAAGAAAGTTGCAATATGTTAGTTGAACCCAATGTCAACTTGTGTCATTAGTGATGTGGAAAGCAAATATACACTGGCATCATGCAACATGATATATTTCAATTAATGTGTCTGATGATGGTCCAATCCTCTGTTTCTTTCTTTAAAAAAAAACTTTAAAAAAAACTATTCAAGACATTTAAGACAAATTCCACGGTCTCACTACTTTTTGTTTCTCATACCTGGGATATGACTATATATTACTTCATAACTGGTTTCCATTCGTATTTTTTAGTAATTTAATATTTAAACACATTATTAGTGTTATATGATATATTAACTATTTAAAGCAAGAAATATATCTGTCTTTAAATGTTCAGTTTTCAGGGGGGGGAAATGGTTTTCAGTCCATTATAAGTCTATACATGCTGCAGCAAATAACTGTCAAAGTGCATAGTGTAAGAGCGTCATAGGACTCAGAATGTCTTGGGAGTAGTCATCTTGGAGTAGTCTCAGATGTGATTCCTTTCCATTTATTTGAAGGTATAAAGAAAGATCAATACTAGATGGCAAGGTCTCAAAGGTGGCCTGAAATGACTGACATGTTATTTTTTCTCTGGTGCAGCAATATTGTCGGAACGGAGTGGCTACTGGCTTGCAGCATCGCACCATCTATTAAAATTTTTCATTTGTTATAATTACAAATGACTTAAGGCAATACATTTAGTATTATCTTTCTAGTTGTAGATCAGCATGTGTTACTGTAAATAATATTTCGAGGCGGTTCAGACAGTTTGCTTGCTGAATTAAGTTTTTGGCTTCCTTTTCTCTCAGCATTTCAGAATTGTGTACAATTATTAAACAATGTAGATAAATCTTTGACAGGGAATGATAACATCCAAACTGTGTACATGAAAAAGGGAAATCTTTGAAGGTCAAGCCTTAACAACTGGTTAAACAAGTTATTCTCTATTTAAACATTGGAAGCTCATACTTTTCAATTAATATCTTTCATTCTATGGAAAACATAATTATTAATGCAATCATTTTTCACGTTAAGTGGTATTACATCATCTGTTCAAGCTGTTGTGTTAAATGATCTCAAACAGTCAGGAGCGCGCCATACACAATAAAATGGCTCGCAGACATGCAGAGGTAGGTGTAGTTGTGCCAATGTTCACGTGCTTCTGCGTGGAAGGGCTAAACCAAAATACCATTACTGGTCCACATTTTGCTCCCACACTGCAAAATGATGACCTGTTATTAATGCATGACATATACTATCGGTGAGCTGCATGGGATAAATATACTGTTATAACAAAGCCTGATCATGCGCAAGCAATACTAGCAGTACAGTCTGTTTGTTTCCTGCCCACAAAATAAATAAATCTACATTGGTTAGTTTTATTGACATTTTATGCTGAACTTATTGTTGCATACGTAATGCCTATTGTCAGTTCTCTTTGCTCAGCGGCTGTTGGTCCTGACTCGTACCCTCTGGGTCGACACATATCAGACAGGATTGCTTTCTACCATGATCCTTCAGTAGTGGAGTGAGCTACCATACATTTTCTCTTCGTCTTTACAAAGTGCTGAGTCACTAACCACATTTTATTGCATACTTAAAATTCACGTTTTCAAATGTACTCAGCCTTAGAAACTCTCCTCTAATCAGTGTAATTCTATGGAACTGTGAATTGTTTTGGGTTGAAGGCCAATGAATAAATGTAATGTAAACAAATGTAAGTATTTAAAACCTATTTAAAATATAATTCCAGTTCTGATTTAGAAATGAGCATAAACCATGTTCTGGCTCAGCTCTTAGCATATCTTCGATCTTCGCATATTACCACAACAATTTGTAAAACAAGCCTTTGGTCATTTCTTTTGTTTATTCTATTATGTGATAATCAGGCTTATGGTGATGGCCGGATGTTGAGCAGAAGAAAAAATCTAAAAGCAGGGGTATGTTTAAAAAGAACTATCAGCCATTGTATTCACAACGTTTATGCCACCAGAACTGAAGTGTCCTAGCTTTGTTCCATAGCTGTGCTGTTTGTGAATGTCTCGTTCTTTTGAAGGATTGTTTTTTTGTGAATCGTACGATTTAATGTGCCACCATAAATGAGTCAAACTTCTTCCACAGTTAAGTGCCTTGGCAAGCCACCAAGGAATTGTAATCATGACAATGAGCTGCACGCTCGCTGCAGTTCTGGTTACAGGGCTGTAATGTCTTTGTAAACAGCTGGAAAAAAAGTAATACAATACAACGAGAGATCCGATATGAGTAGAATCCCGGACGAGCCCCCAATCATGTTCTGATCCTTTTTTCGGCTTTTGGAAAAAGGGCCTTAACACACCTACGCTGAGTTGATGGAAGGGTGAGAATGTGGGCACAATGAGCTGAGGTGGTATTTAAATAATAAATAAATAATAAACATAATTTAGTAATGGTTGCAAGAAAGGACTGCACCCAGTATATATATATATATATATATAGTAAAGGGGCACCGTGAGAAGACCATACTTTTCATTGACCTCTGTTCCCGCTAAACCGAAGATAGTAGGTAAGACTAATTAATTTACCATTAATGCCGCTCTACTTTATTGCATACTACCTGTTTGTTTTTGAGGAGGAGGGAGAGCATTTGTCAAGATCTGCCCTGCTGCAAGACTAGAGGGTAAATTTCTGGGAGACTTCAGCTCAACTCCCAGATAAGCTAGCTAGCTATAAAGTATATAACGGTTGTTGGCAGTCCACCCTGGATTTCCTTCAACTTTTCATGTCAGTGTAGATGATAGAGCGCAATGGAAGATGCAGACATTTGAGACTCTAGAGGCAGCTATGTAGTAATTTTCTATTGTATTGGTTCAAGTCACCAATTCAATTAATGACACAGATTTACATGGAAGTGGACTTCAGCTTTCTACTCGTAAAAAATGTTATTTAGTCGATACAACAGATTTTACATTATATTTACTATCAAAGTTCTGTCTAAATTGTAAATAGTAACTAGTCTTAAGCATCTTGTTAGAATGCAGGAAGAACAATGAGAGAGTTTTTATTATACACAGATGCAACCAAAGAGAATGGATGAGACAACATGAAAGTTGACACATGCAGGGCTATAAATAATTTTATATTACGGCACATTGATCTTGCTAGCTAAACATTGCTGTATTCCGTGCGGAAAACATTTTATATAGCGCTGAGTTTGTACAGAAATTCATGCAAACCTTGTTACGTAGGTGGGTAGTTAGACGATTCAAAACTACTATTTTTGCATCTTTTACACTGTTGACATTACGAGAATATAGTTATCTAAACTTTGCTCAATTCTTTTTGGATTTTGAATCTTAGCTCGAGTTTTGATTTGACGGTTAACTATAATAATGAATAACGCATAAAATGTTATTTTAGGGTTTTTTTTATTATATAAAATATAATAAGTCACTAATCTGCTAATACTAATATTTTCCAAAACATAGTACAAAATCCAGGCATTACTAAGCCTGTACTTTGTACTCATTTTGCATATTAGAAATTGGAAATATTACTCCCATACGAAAAAAACCCACTGCTGTACGCGGTATATTCGGAAGCATGAATTGGAACTCCATTTGTTCCATAGCAACAGAAAAAAATGCAAATGTTGTTACCATCAGTAGTATAACCACTAATATATATATATATATATATATTATACTAAAGTTTTCATCTTGATATGCTACTATTTGGAGGAATTTGCAGTGATGATTTTGGGCCTCTGGTTTCAATACTTGCATTGATGAATACACAAGAGGTTCCTTTCAAGGTTGTAGAGGAGAAAATTTTCCTTCTGACTAGATGTTGCTTAATATTTCAGGATGGTATGAGTCATTGAGTCATTGAGTCATTGAGTCATTGAGTCACGAGTCATTGATAGCTTCCGACATCCCGCCAACTTAAGGCATTTGCCCATTATTAACATATTCAGATACTGGGACAATTAATTTTGTGTCATACTACTAAATTGGACGTTTATTAATAAGCTGTCAGTGAATGTGTTTGTTTCCAAATTACAAAGAAGGAAAAGTATATAGCAATGTGTTTTATTAGTGTGAATACATTAGTCTAATTTATTAGCTCTAGGAAAGATAATTGTTCTGTTCTCAAATATGATGCCTAGAAATAGAAACAGGCTCCCAGTTGTGTTTGTTAATTTACAGAGGGCAAAAGAGCAATCGTTATTTATTAAGTCTCCTTTCAGGGGGAATATTCTCATCCTGCTAAATAAATGCGAAATGCATATATGTCATTTCCCACCCCACTGGAAAAAATCATTTTCATTCATATGAAGTGCCTCCTCAATTTCTGATACATAGTTGTTGTTGTTTTAAATGATTTGAATGTCTTTATTCTAGTAGCGTTATAAATTATTTCTTACTGAAATGTATAGGTTGTATAAGGAAAATTACACGCAAACACATCAAGCACTGACAATACATAAAACAAGATATTTTATGTTAAACTGCATACTCTTAGTTTTCACAAAACTAGTTCAGTCAAAGTAGTAAAATTAATATCTGAAGAATTTTCCTTTCAGTATGAAAAATGAATGCAATAAGATAAATGTAAAAGCTGTATGAATATGAACATTTTTACCACTCAAACCCTAAACTACAAGCTGCAAGGTAGGGATGAGTATAACCTGTCAGTATAAAGGTAAACTAAACAAAAGAAAACACTGCATGAGTGGTGGGCTGTAGTTGTAAGTGTCTGAAACAATTTCCATATTCTTCACATACAAAATTGTCTCGGTGCAATGGTGAAACTTCTCTGTCTTGGAGTCCATTAGGAATACATGGCTGAGTGGGATGAACTTCTTAACCCCCCCCCCCCCAAAGACATCCAATGGGATGCAAATGAAAGGTCATGTCTGCTAGAAGTTGTAATTCTGTAAGGCTGTCTGGTTTTAAGTGGTTTCGTGAAGGCAAATTGTTACAAACCTTCTAAAGTGGCTAGGATTGCCTATAACAGAGCAAACTGCACAAAACTGACAGAGCTATAGGACATCTGTCCCAAGCAACAAAGGGCACTGACTCTGTTTTATAGAGTTTTATAGAGTTTTCTGCCCAATCTTTCTTATTAAGGGTAATTTATAATACGTATAGCTTATCTAGGGGAGACTGGTGCATTCAAAATTAATTAGCAGGCGAATGATCTCTTCCAAAAGAGTGCAAAAATGTGTTATGATATAATGCAATTTACTAAAACCTATAAACAATACTGTGCAAAAGTCTTAGGTACCCCAGCATTTTTTTAAATGTGTAGTCTTTGATGTTTCTTTTTTGTCATCTGCATTAGTGTCTCAGTGGAAAAAAGATTTTTTTAGATTTATAAAAATTAAATTTTCCAATAGGAGGACTAGGAGTTAAACAACAGATGGTATGGCCTCCAAAGAGCCCTGATCTCAACATCATCGAGGCTGTCTGGGATTAGGACAGACGGAAGCAAGTGAGACAGCCAAAGTCTATTAAAAAACGATGCTTGAGACAATCTACCCACCGATTGTCTTACAAAACTGCACGGTAGTGAACCTAAGAGAATTGATACAAAGGGTGGTCTCATCAAATACTGATTTTATTTATAATAGTTTTATGAAACAGGTTAAGAAGTACGGTATGCACAGTACAGTCTTAGGCACATGTAAAAGCATTCTGTAAAGTGAAAATGCTTTCAAAAATAATAAAATGTATTTTATATTTCTAAATATAAAATAAACACTATAAAGGACAGTAAACAGTAAAAAACAAAATAAAAAAATTTTTAATATTATATTCAAAACTATTAATGACTTTTAAATGCTTAATTTTAATTTGTCAAATGTAAAGAATGTCCTCACTCTGGATATAGGCCAGCTATTTTTTCAAGCCCCTTCATTCTCTTTTCTGAAAGGCATGCTGTCCTAACTGTAAGCTGACTGTTAAAGTGGATAGTGGAAAAAAAGATACACACTTTAGCCATTGCAAGTTGATAAAGATGAATGATATGCATCAAATATTGTCTAACGGTGCAGCTCCTGATATGACCTGACTCCTGATATGGGAAAGTTTGTCGGTCTCATGTTTTTAAGACTTTCTGTCTCAAGGCTGCAGAGGCCACAGAACAATACTATGGCAGGGTTTGACATGGTAGTGGATGGCTTGTAATGACAGAGCAGGGCAGTGGTTGACATGGCAGTAGAGGGCTTGACCTATCAGAGCAATGTGGAGTAAACAATCTGTTTTGCTGGTCCCCTCTGTCGATCTAAACAAGCGTTACTTGAGGTTTTGGTCTGCCCTCTTTTATATTTACTTTTTCAGTAAAAGATACAGTGTGAAACAGAGTTGATAACAACCTGCCAACAATGTTTTATGATCCACATCCTATTTTAAACTAGTAGCAACCCCTTACTCCTCATCACAAAGTTTTTATTTAGCTAGTTAGCAAACAGTGGTTAAACGTGATACTAGGAAATTTTTCTAACTTTTGTAGATTTTTTTTCCGAATCCATTGGTACCAAAAGATATGAAGATCTCAACTGGAAATAAGGGAGGCTTAGCCTCAAAGAAATAATTGCCACTGAGCTTATCACTATAGTCATATTTATATAGAAGAAATTCAAATTAAGAGCCTTCTCAAAGATATAAGAAGTTATCCTCCTGGATTATGAGCCTAGTGGAAATCATAATTAAATCCTAATGTGGCATTTATTAACCTGTAGCCCTAAGGGTGGAACAGAGTATGTCAGCCAGTAACATAAAAATGGGAGAGGAATATTACTAATGTTACTAGGAACCCATTACTTTATGTTGTTATACTATGTAAATATAGTGATATTATTATAAAAGTAAGTAATCTGTGCACATAATTGTTTATATGGTTGTTGTAGTTCAGTTGATTAAACAAAGACTCAAAGAAAAATTTAAAAAACATTTTTCACCCATTATGAAAAACTTAGTTCCGCAGTGTATGACTCACTATAGCTAGAGATAGTGTCAGACTAAACGTTTGTATATATATTTTTCTCCACTTAATCACCTTAATGCCACAAAAAGCTGAATTAGGCAGGGTTTTAAATTTCTGTGGATTTAATAACAGATGCTGTACAGCTGTGCCTGTGAGGAACTCAAGTTCACAACATTTTAAATAAAATACATGAAATAGACACCCTTACCTGGTGGTTGCTAATGTTTTGATTCTTGGTGTTTAACCTTGAAGTAGGAAATTATACTTTATGTGGAAAATGTAAATCTATTTTACAGTTAATATATTCTGACCCCAAAATATATATTGTTAACATATAACAATATTATCTAGATATTTCACTTATGTATCTGAAATAGTCCTTGATCTTGCAGTTTGCAGTTCAATTTTGTTTAGTTTGGTTTGTTGTTCTGTTCATTGGAATAGCCACCTGAATAAGATTTAGGTCAGAGAATATATATTTATTATGTTTATGACAGACATACTAACAAAACTTTACTTTTACATCAGAAAACAATGGCATACGAAAGACCCATAAACAAAACACGCACAGTCATACATACCAGAAAGATAAATACTGTTACCAATAATTATTACAATATTGTCAATACATGTGCAAAAGGATTAGTATGTATACTTGTCACCACTTCACCACTTGCCAGGTGAAGACTGAGTCTGTGACTGAGTCAGGCTAATGGGGTTCTTAAAGGAAACTAGCCCATCAGTGATAGTTATTATTTCTATTTCAGGGATTCAAGGTTATGTTCTTTTTGGTCTCGGCAGAAACGTGTCCTACTAGAATGAGCACTATGTAATGTTGATTTTCTCCCTGTTTAAGCCAGATATACATACCTAAGACTGCGTGAGAACTTTTTATAGCCAACTGATCGACAATCAACTCTTCAGTCTATGTTATAGAAAAAAGTCATCTTATTAGTCATAAATTATTCAATTGTCAAATTGCTACCTAACTGTAGATAATTCTAGTACTCTTCATTTTATAATAAAACATCTTAACATTGAAAGGTGCTCTACTATGAAACATTTATTTTCTTGTAGCCAAATGATCAATCAATCTAATTTGTATTATTATGGTGCATTTTTAAAATTGAAATGTCACAACTTGGCCAAAACATATCTCTGACATTCCAGGGAGACAGGGAGAAAAAAGTTGTGAGAAGGCAAAATACGGTCAGCTACTGACAAGCAAGGAAAGGAGAATATGAGAATTTATTGTGCAAAATTATGCAGCTTCCGCAGGAATGAACTATGGCAAAACATGTGGTGAGAGAGATAAAAACATAGACATGAAGGTGATCTACATTCTTCCTATACGCTAAAGGCAGGACTAGACCAAAAGGGTAGGTACTGATAGTGAATGCTCATAGCCATTGAAATATTAGAAGACTAAATGGATTTAATAAGGACAAACTGAACAGAAATGCTTTAATCTTGATTTTAATACTGAGATTAAGTCTGATTCTTGGACAAAATCAGGTGGAAAATTCCGTAGTAGATGGCTCTACCATCTTTTTTTGAGAAGGTGGATTACAAAATAAATTTCTAAGGTATCTAACTTTGTCCTATCACACTGTGTTTATGCATTTGCCAGGTTATTCGTGTAGTTTTCCATTGTCAAGCTCTCAATACTAACAATTGGCAGGTACAAATTTCACAATTTAAAGGTTAAAAAACTCAGGTGAATTTAGTGGTCTTTGGAGTACTCTGCTTATGTCTGTTGATCTGGTGCACAATGACCCTGAATTATGACTCTGAAGTGGTTACAGAAAATGAAAGAATGAAGTTTTAAAATAAATTCAAGTTAACCCTGTTTGGAGAAATTAATTGGTCAGTTGATTAAATTACCACAGTTTTTCTAATTCTCATGTTGTCCCTTAATATATCCAAAGTTTTTTTGTGTGTGCCAAACCACCATTCAGACAGAATGAATGCCCATTATTAGAAAGTGTTATCAGTGCTCAAAATATAGGTCATAACTAAAGGCTAATGAAGATGTAGACCTTGTAATATATTTTAACATATTATGACCCAATTAATTTATTCCCCAGTGGCTTTAATCAGATACATTTCAGAGTGGGAGGCAGTTTCAGATATAATAAAACATTGGAGGACATGCTGTTTAGATTGTTCAATAGGAGGAACTTTATTTGTCACAGTAGTGCACAGTAGTAGTACATAAAAAGTTACTTGTCCATTATTAGAAAATGTTACCACTATGGGCCTGTATCTCTGCAAACACAGCATGCTTTCATTGGATCATTTCAGCAACATGCCCTTTTGAATTAGAATTCTTAATTTTTGTTAAATATGTTAAATATGGCTCATTGATCTTATTAAACTTTCTCTTCGGTGGCTTAGAACAAGACAAAGTTTCACATTCAGAATGAGGCAGACTTCCACTCTCACTGTAAGGCCTAATCCAAATTTTATGACTGTTCTTTGAATGGAATTGGTTTGATTTCCCCCCTCTGTTTTACCATGTTTTCAGCTTTGCAGTGGCAGTAAAATAAGTGGCTTGGTAAAGTGCATTCTGCCAGACCCAGCAGTCAAGTGAGAAGTATAGACAGCCCTAGAATATTAAATAAGATTATTAACGCATGCATTTATGTTCACCCCAAAAACGCACAAAAAATCTCTCTCTCTTAAATCTTAAAGATTTTTTGTAACTGTGGGTCCTAATAATGATTTTATGGATGTTCTTGGTTTTAGCAGATTCATAATATTGTGGATAATTTTTTTCAATTAAGTATCATACATTTTGCATTGTTTTGTTCATGAAATTTTACATTTATGAAAAGGAAAAGGTTCTTTGTGAAAATATATATATATAATATAGCAACGGTTTCAGTAAATGCAAATTAAACCCTCATACTAATGGCATTTTTAAATTAAAATAAACACATTATTGAGAAAATATGAATTAAAAGAATTCTAAATAACAGACTAAAATAAGATTTTAACATATGGCAATATGCCGTAAAATATATTGCCATTTTTGAACACTGCTGTGTTTAATTAAAGTACGTTGGTGCATTACTGAAAATCTTTAAATAGTATTGAATTAATATATTGTAAAGATATTCAAATATGTTGTTACCTATGGCAACACATTGCTAAATATAATTTTTTTGTATATTGCTCTATGTATATTAATACACATAACACTTTTCCCGGCATAAATACTTTAAATATTTAGTTTAGTATAAATTAAAGGCCACAAATTAAAAACAAAGCCAAAAATGTTGTTTTCTCATACTTTATGAGCTGTTTAGGATCTGCCAGCTTCAGTTAAATCAGTTACTTTGTCTAAATATCCTGTTTAAATACTACTTTAATACCTAATAATACCTACTTGTAGCAAACCTGCCATCAAAAAAGTGTTTTCAGCGGTTTCTTACTTTTCAAGGTATTGCCTGGCTTTTTGCTTTCCTTTGCTTTTGCTTCTTGGGCCATGAGAAAGCTATCAGATTTCAGTTGGGTGGTCCTACAAAATGCCACTCATTGCTGTTCTGTTTCCTAGGAACAGCTTTAATGAAGAATAGCCAGACAAGTTAACATTTTTGCCGAAAGGGACACAGCACCCTCAAGACCAATGATGGGGTCACGGTGGAAACCACTTCTTCTCCTGTCAATCATCTGCGGCCTTTCAGGTGGGAAACCTTGTTCCTGAAAAATGTGTGGATTAATACAGTCCTTTTTTGCCATCTGATCAATTTTAGAGATTTAAAATGGAGCATTTCAAGAATTTGTTTTGCACAACAAAGATAAAACACTACAGGTGCAATATTATTTTTGGGGTATTTCTAAGGGTAACAGGATGTATTTCTCTGTTTCCGTACAACTGTATCAAACTATGTTAGTGTTCAAAAGCAATGCTATTTTAAGGACGAATTTGATGTACCAATGGCGTGAGGGTTGGAATTGAGAAAAATGATAAATGATACAAACATATCTAAAATAAAATTAGAGAATGTATGAACCATCTTTAGGTATAAATGAATTAGTGGGCCAGATGCCCAGGTCTTTAGTTTTCCCTTCCCTAGGACTACTTCCCTGGTCTTCTAAAGTGAAGTTTTATTACAAAAATAGCGGGGCTCTGCCAGGAATTTAATTAGTTAGATGGTAGCTGTAATTGGTTCTTATGTTCTAGTAATGGTCATTAGTTTATTTGTTTGTTTTTTCCTTTTGGAATTCCTTAAGTAATATTCAGTCATTAATGCCAGCTAAGTAACACAATTATTAGAAAGGTCTTTTCTTTA
>JAOVYW010001837.1:0-15761 GCA_025775045.1 Hiodon tergisus | reverse complement strand
CTTCTCACTGACTGTTTTCACAGTGGCCCAAAGGGTTTGATGGGGGTAGTTCTTGTGTGAGTTCTCTCATACAGCTAAGTGAAATAAATATCTGGGGTTGGCAGACACATCATACCCACATTTAATCAAGGCAGACCCATACATCAACCAACAAAAACATTTCTTTAACAACAAAATAATAAAAATACACAGACTTGACAAAAAAAAACAATGAATTACATACACTCCTGAAGTGGTTACGACAAAGATGGACCCTGTAAAAAAAACAAAAACTGCAGACAATAATGTACATGACCTCTCTCCACTCTAAGTCCATGTTATTTTTACAGCAAAGTATATGCAGGTAATTAAAGCCAAAGGCACACATTTTATTGAATTTGGAAAAGATAGTATAAGTATTACAATAAGATTAATCTAAAATATATTGTGACTACAAAATCACTTTTTGGGGGGTTTTATGAATCTGAAGCTTATATCAATAAACTGATAAGTGGACACAACTGTGTCACATCAATTTTACATCAAACCTTCTTGGCTTTTGCTTTATTGGGCGGTACAAATAATAGATATGAATACAAATACCTGCTTTTTTCCTATTTTTGTCTGGAATGACAACATTCTAGCGAGCAAGCCTTTCCCTGTCTGCCTCATTGCAATTTCAGTGAAATTTAAATTTGCAAGGACTTGTAGGAAGTGGGCACCATGTATTCTGTGTGTGTGTGTGTGTGTGTGTGTGTGTGTGTGTGTGTGTTTGTGTGTGTGTGTTTGTGGGAATAGCTTGGCAATACAAACCCTTCTTGCTAGTATATCCTGCAGAAATACAACCTGTGACAACCTGTCAAGCCTGGCAAACTGCCTCAGTATCTCGTTTGTCACGCTAATGGGAAAGGGATTAAAAACATCACTCGTATTGTGTCTCTTTATGTCCCCTTGTGTGTCAGGTTGCCTATATGACTTTATCTGTGACTTTGTCCAGTTTAATGTCTCACTGTCTGAGACTGCCTAAAGCTAACAGTGATAATCTCTGGAGCCAGTGCCATGGCCTTGGAGTGTGCTGACATGCAGGAGAGTCAGAACAGATGGTCCTTTACTCTGCAGAGGTCAACACCCGGAAGAAGAGTATCTACATAACCTTATAGAGAGAACCTTGGGTGGATGAAAAAACAAGGGTTGGTCTTTACATTGGAGAGAGGTGAGACAAAGTCACTCCGGTGTCTTATAAAATATCTGTACACTGATACACAATCCAGACATTGCAGCGCTCCATCTTTCTCAGAATGTCTGTATTATTAATGGATCATCTTGCTCTATTTCAGTGCATTCAGCCTGAACCTTCTGTGTCTTCACGCCTTTCCCTCCATCTCCTGTCCCTCCAAGCAGCATTCGCATCGCTTCCATATTCGTCTGTCTTTTCCTATATTCACAAGCTAGCTCTGGTCCGTGCTCACCCACTCATTTTAGCTGATTCTCCTAACTGCTCATTTCTCCAATGTGTTTTCTCTGCTCCTGCATCGCTTTCTTTGTTAAGAAAGGCTACAAATCCAGTCCCTTTTACAGTATCGAGTCATTATCTTTCACTGCCTTGCAATATTAATCTAAGAAATGTGCATTACCACGAGATGCGGTGCAGGCCCACTCTTGCTGTCCTCTGTGACGTCACTGGTGTGCTGGCAGCCAGCCCAGTACTGCGCTAAGTTTAAAGAATTTTAAAGTGAAGTAGAAGCCCTTCATGAAAGCATGACAAAAAACGTTCTGTTAACGGTTTTGATTCTTTGGTAATGACTGCTGTTGACTCAATTTGGCTGTGCTCAGCTATACCTGCTGGGCTATTAACAATGATGCTAGTGGAAGGGAAGAAAAAATAAAAATAAATTTATTTCTCCCATTGCTTCATTACTAAGACAACCAAAACGTGTTTTATTAAGTTTTAAACTTTTAAATTTTAAATTAAAAAAACTGGTCTGGAGTGATTTAAATCTTTATTAAGTCGAGTGGTGAGATTAGTGCGAATCAGGTCCTGGAAACAACTGTTGCCAAATGTTTAACCAATAGCAGTGGCCAGTGTTTTTCAAAACAATTGTATATATGATTTTAGAGTTTCAGGTCATTCAGATTGTGATTAAAGATGTTTTCTGCAGCATGCATAAAAAGTTGAGGAAAATTTTGACTTTTTGTGTATAGATGCCAAAACTGTTAATAAAATCACAAAGCAAACACTGTTAAAGGGGGGACTGCCATGGCTAACCTACTTAACCTTTTTTCTAGAGCCTGTGTACAGTCCTGATGGTCCACCTGGGCTTTAATTATCCATTTCAGGAAGGCAACTGCTAGGGGGAAAGTATTGTCTAAGAGGGACAGACTCAGGAGATGTTTTAAATGCATTGTCTACCTTGGTGTGTTTGTTAACATCGGATGGGGAAGCAATTGTGGGTTACAAAAGCAGTTTCAAATGTTAAATACTATGATACTATTTAATATAGTAACCTCTGTATCCTATAATCTGCAGACAAAAGGTAAGTTATGATAATAGACAAAGACAAGGTTTGAACTTGCAAATACACCCACAATTGTCTTTAAAAGGCGAACATGAAAGAACATTGAAATAACAGAAAGCTCAAATTAAATGTGAGAACACTGCTATGAATTATATGAGACATCCTGTGATAAACCTTTCATTGTCTTTAGTCACTTACCCTGTCATTCAAGCAATGTAAAAAAAGTCATCTTGCGGAACATTTTCTGGGCCCAATACCATTAGCTGCACCAAGCAGTGGGTAATTAACCCCCAATTATTACCACCCCCGTCGCTCACACTCACCTTTCCTGCCATGTCTATGTCACTCCATCAATCATGGCTCTTAATAATTGGCACTCCTAGGGGCCTAACTGAACTCCATTCTACTGCGCTATAAATTTGCTGTGCTGGGCTTTCCCCTCCCTGGAGGTACCTGGCTCGCCTCTTAACACATCCTGTCTCTCTCACTGATGCATTTGCAGAAGCAGCTAACGTTGGAGTTATTGATTTTTTTAGTTGCTCAGTGCTAGCTCTTATCTAGAATGATTTACACAGCTTAGGGTTTCACAATTGATCAGTTCCGGCAGACGAATATTTCCAGAAGCCATATCTTAAATACCACTGCTGTGCCCTGCTTGAGACATAAACTCATGCCACAAGCCTGCTTCCTTAGCCAAAGTAGAGAAAAACAAATCATGATCTTCCTAAGCTGCTTTTGAAATGTCAGTATGAAATTGTACTTCAATGTCACTTCCTGATATTGTAAAGACATGCTTTTCACAGAGAACTACGCATTCCTGGGCCTTGCTCAGTAGCACTACTGAGTTACTGAGGTCTTCCTGATGAGTTATTCGCTACGACTAAACCTCAGGATTGCCTAATGCATTTTCCTCCTGAAATAATCTCCTTGAAACACATTCCCTCATCTATGTTTGCACTGCAGTTGCATAATTGCTTAAAGAAATAAAAGGCAGAGTCCTTTTGGTTCGGGATGGGAATCATCCCAACAATTTGGACACAAGAAGGCCAAATGCTCACCAGAGATGGGATCTACTCTGTGAACCAGACTTCAGAGGTAACAGGGGTTAACCTTCAACAATATGCTCCCCAGAGTCTATCATCCACTGCAGATGGCACGCTCAAATACTCATTGACGCATTACTGTCAGGCCACTGGTCTGTACACTTGCAGGCTAGACTGCTCTAGACTGGATGACCAGAAATCAGTCAGTGGGTTCCATTGTCCAAGTAAGCGCCATGCTGTTGAGCCAAAAGCCTCAATTAAATTCTCATTAGCCTTTTTTTGTACTCAAATGCTACAACACAAATAGCAGTCTCACAAAAACAAAAACACACACATGCATTATATTCTTTGAAACTATTTATATAATTATACACTTCACTTTTAATTTATATTTATATTTAAATGTATATCTCTTTGTATATTTTACTCTCCTCATATATTTCATATTTATCTTTATTTCCATGCCTGTGCTGTTGAGGAAGTCGGCAAACTAAGCATTTAATTGCCAGTACTTGTTACTGTGCATGTGACAATAACTTTGAAACTGAAACTGATTTATGAGTGTACTGACTAGCAGGCCATTTCAGCTAATAATTATGCTTTAAGGGAGACTTTAAAAGTTGATAGTGTGTGCACACTATGGCAGAAAATGCCATGAAAATGATACGATGTTTGTAATACATGACAATAGGTCAACACTGTAGCATGCCTGGGCCTGCCCGGTCCGGGGGTGTTTAGAGACAGGGAGACAGGGTTTTCCCTCTTGGGGAAAACCTCATAAGTTCCCACAAGTTCATACATGAAATTCAAAAGCCACCAAATCAGACTTTTCCAATGTTGGTGCAGGGTAGCAATTCCTCTGGCGAGGCACAATTTATTGTTGTTGTAGTAGAGCATATGTTATGTATCACTCTCCCTTGATTAATTTCTTATTATCTCTGAAGGCGTGAGTTCTCTCGCCTGACGGCCCATCTGGAGGACACTGCAGCGGAGAGCGATGTCTCTTCTTAGGACACTGCTGTAAAAGAGAGCCACAGGAGAAGAGCAGCGTGGCAGACGAGAGTGGGCCCCAGCACAAGAGCAGCGTGGCAGACGAGAGTGGGCCCCAGCACAAGAACAGCGTGGCAGACAAGAGTGGGTCCCAGCACAAGAGCAGCGTGGCAGACGAGAGTGGGCCCCAGCACAAGAGCAGCGTGGCAGACGAGAGTGGGCCCCAGCACAAGAGCAGCGTGGCAGATGAGAGTAGGCTCCAGCACAAGAGCAGCGTGGCAGACGAGAGTGAACCCCAGCAGAAGAGAGCTCTCTTACAGCCCAGCTGGAGGCTTCAACGGCAGGGAGCAATGTCGCCCCTTTAGGACAGCGCCACAGGAGAAGAAAGTGAGAAAATGTCTATTCCCTGCTATTAAGGAACAGTGTGATTTACGACCTGCTAATGGCCCTCTGTGAGTGGCCTCTGGGGTTTGAAAGTACCAGCTAGGAGTCTAACCCCTTTTTCACACTTAGCCAGCACTGCTGCCATTTTTTATTGGCTCTTTAATTGTTGGCACCTGAATGTGGTTTTAATTAGAGAAAGGTGTGCAACAAGGTCTTCGCTCTGGGTGTGGTCCATTGTTTTGGCTGTCTATCATTCCAGCCCTACTGTGAGGCGTGTCCTCAGGGCTTGAAGGTGTGGCTCCAAGCTGCATGCCACAAACAGTATTTGTATTGTCAGTAGCATTTGATTATAACTAAAGATCAAATATCACTGCTCATCAAGGTTTGATGAAATCAAGGAAGCCCAGAAAAAGGGGCAAAAAATACAAGAATTTAATTTTAATGAAGCGACACCCAATCCAGTGACAAAACTTTAAATGTTGAATAATATCTGTTTAAAGGTAAAGTCACAGTACAGTAGCCATCATATTTAATAAAGATCCGCCAGTCTAAAATATAGAATGGTTAGTCTGGACCTTTATATAAAATAAATATAATTATTCACTACAATCCACACTCATTAGATTCATTATTAGGTACACCAGCAGCTATTTACTGCAACAACTGCAAATTCCATAAAAGAGCTATTTGAAATCTGTGCAAACCTAACTTCTTACTATGTAAGTAATGTTAATAGTTAAAATTGTTTCATAACCATTTAAAAGCCTCCGAAACCTGTAAATCAAAAAAAAAAAAAAAAAGGCTTACAGCTTATAGGCACACAAGGGCTGAAATAAGAAAAGGGATATCCCATTTGGGGAAAATTATCCCCCTACCACCATGTTAGTTCCTTGGCTCTCCCCACCATGTTTTCCGAGAACAGAATGAATGTCCCTTTCTAATTAGAATTTAGTTAAGGCAATAGGTGGTGTGTCTGTGTGTGTCACTGCTTGAGAGAGCTATCCTGTGTAACAGTTGTTTTATTCAATCAATTAACCAAACAGGGTAACTCCCTCCAAGTCATGGTGTATGTAATATGAAGTTATATTTTAATGTTAAGAAATATTAGGTAATTAAGTCATATTAAGTTATATTTAAGTCTTAATTGATGCAAGATTTATTTGGTTGTTTGGCAAGAAAAGGCTTAGAAGGTCCACTTCTTAAAAGTACAGAGAAAACAATCTGTAAAACTAACCGAATTATACCATCACCTATTTAAAATAAGTTTTAATGGGCATATTTAGCTAATAACATGGCAATTGTATTGAATACCACCAAAAACATGAAAAAAAACATTTTAAAGATTTTAATTAAAAAGGCTATTACCATTTGTAAATCCTGATGGGTTATTTTGGCAAAACTGCAAACAATATGAAATTTCTAAAATTCTGCAAAATAATTCAAAGGTAAATAGACAATAAATAAGTCAATAAAAAAAAAACAATATCGACATTGTTTTAATTACTTTTATTTTCAGTAAATGACAAATAAAAAAATGTGGACTGTAAGAAAGTGCGTGAGGGTAACACCAATCAGCACATTAAGAATAAAAATACAAAAATGACAAATGGAATGGTACCAGAAGATGGCGCTCCTCTGCAACGATTTAAAAAATATTTAAGGCCGTTTTTTCTGTACCCAAGTCCAGGGGAACCAGGGTGTGAGCTGGCTTACTTTTTAATAATTTCAGCACCTGTTAACAAAGATATCTGGTTAACGATGCAGTTAATTACACTGGGAACATCTCAACAGTTACACACAATCTTAATGCAAGTGGCTAATTTTCAGTCTATTAATTCAGCAATAAAGTATAATTTTATGAAGTATAATGGTGTGCAGCGTTTCTGCTTGTGATGGAGCGTGTCAAAATTCTGAAGAAGTGAGACATTTGTATTGGCATTTTTTAACTTGGCGAGATTTTTCTTCATCAAGAAGAAAATCCTTTTATGGATAATAATCATTAATTATGATGCAAAAGACGTTGATAAGACTGTTGTGTCAACAAATCAAGCTTGCTATTACAGCTCTAGACCAACCGCATAATGAAAGGAAGATTTACAGAATATTTTAAAAATTATCTGTGAGTCCCGAGATTAAAGTATTTGTTTTAATTGAGATTTATCAATTTTTGACTAAATTTTTGATAAATATACACACATTTAATTCTGCGTGATTAAAAAAGTCAGGAAATACTAATTACAGCCTTTGAAGTATTTTATATAATCAATAACAGACTGCATTCTTCTTTTTATACCCTTGATTTGCTGGGTGAAGCTTAATGTTACCTGATACATTAATTTGATCAATGTAATATTAAGATAAAAATAATAACTTAAAAGCATTTGTAATAACATCAAAATAATATAAATAACTTTTTAAAATGTATATTAAACTTTAATGTTTTTCAGTTTTATCTTCTTATTATCCCTTTGTTAATGGGATATTATTTTTGTAATGGGATTAGGGAACATTTCTATCAAGTTTAAATTCTGGGCAAAACCCAGAGTCAAAAATTGATATAACCGACATACAATAACAGACAAGGACGAAACAAATGTTTTAAATAGGATTCATTATCTGCACGCTAGTAATAAAAAAAAATGCAGTGATTAAAGAACTACATGAATCCCCAACTACCTTGAGCAGAAATAACCAATATCCCATACTCAGTTTGTCATATTCCACAAAATATACTGAGAATAGGACATTAATTTAGCAACAGAAAAGAAGATTATATAATGATACCCAGCACCCACGATAAAGCTAACTACATAGGTATATTAATTGTAAATTAAAAACAAACAATAGGCTATCTTATTAGAGGTGGATAACGATCCGACAGCAAATAATTATCCTTAGAAAATACAAACCACAAGCAACAGGGTGGATAAACAGACGAAACAATAATAGAAAATTTCCAATAGTATGCTCCAAGTTATCTCTTGCAAAAACATAATTCCCAGTCGCTCAACAAAACCGCCCACTTATGATGCAGTTTTTACTACAGACTTTAGGAATCGTCTACATGGCAGCCACGCAAAATGGTGTACGTGACAGACAACCAATGAAGCGGCGGCTATAAAGCCTTATTTATGTTTCCTCCATCAATCGCAGCCAAGAAGGGAGGGACTTAACTTCACTATTTGAGTTGGTTCTGTCTCAATTAGATAGTTAGGGTACATATGAACGAGTCGTAGCGGAAATTTAGAAGGATATGCTGCTGTTCTTGCTATAGCGCTGACAAATGCTTCAAAAATTTAAGATAAGTGGGCCCATATGGAGGCCGATGCATGTTATTGTATCATTTATTTGTTGACTATGATAGCTAACGTTAACTATATTATTCGACTTTGTATCTTTTAGCGAAACATTTTACTTAAAGTACGCAGGATTGCTTACGCTCCTTGTTAGTGTTAAATTCCTAAATTCCTCTGATACTCGAGGCGTTTGTTTTCCTTGGTCGTGAAAAGCAAATCCAAACTTCTGTAGTGATGCGTGTTTTTTTGTTCGGCTTTGAGTGAAGGTTCTTGCGCACTGCAGTAAACCAGTGGTTCGGCGTAATCATATTTCGATAATTCAATTCTAGTTCTCCCTATATAGCTAACCTAAACAGTTAAGTTTTTCTCACGACGTGTCAGCATTACTTGGATCAAGACTTCGATAACGTTAAATGTTAAAAGATTATCGGAGTAGTCCAAAATACGTTCTGGTTATTAATGATAAATAAACATTATCATCAACTTAAGTTCACATCATCGTGGGGAAAAAATGGTAGCTTTGGAAAGAAGCTCCGAACTTACCGAAATCAAACGGAAATAAATGCGAAACCAGGCATCGTAATGAAAGTATTACGCCGAAAGCGGATAGTCTTGTTCGTAGCCTATTTTCTGCTTTTGATTCTGACCATGCTGAACCTTGCTAACTACAAATGGACTAAAGAGCCACAACGGTGCAATAACCAAATGAGGAGCACTCCTTATCAAAGCAGACCACACGTACGGGTTCTTTACAGACCCATGGTGACCAAAAAAAGACAGCTTGTTTATGTTCTAACAACTTGGCGGTCTGGGTCTTCCTTTTTCGGGGAACTGTTTAACCAGAACCCTGAAGTGTTCTTTTTGTACGAGCCAATGTGGCACATCTGGCAGAAACTGTACCCAGGGGATGCAGTGTCTTTACAAGGGGCAGCAAGGGACATGTTGAGTTCTTTGTATCGTTGTGATCTCTCGGTTTTCCAGTTGTACAATAGCCCAGGGGGAAAAAATTTGACTTCACTCGGGCTCTTTGGATCGACTCTTAATAAGGTCATATGCTCCTATCCGCTTTGCTCCGCTTACAGAAAAGACACAGTGGGGCTGGTGGACGATAAAGTGTGCAAGAAGTGCCCCCCTCAGAGTCTGCGGGTCCTAGAAGAGGAGTGTCTTAAGTATAGTACTGTGGTGATAAAAGGTGTACGCATTTTAGACGTCAACGTTTTGGCACCACTGATGGAGGATCCTTCGTTAGATTTAAAGGTGATACACCTTTTGAGGGACCCACGGGCTGTGGCAAATTCTAGGATCAAATCAAGACACGGACTTATCCGTGAGAACTTACAAGTGGTTCGGAGCAGGGACCCCAAACTTCGCCGTATACCCTTTGTGGACCCCAATCACAAAGCTAATAAAAAAGATGGTTCAGACTACCACTCAATTGGAGCAATGGAAGTGATATGTGACCGTACCTCCAAAACTTTGCAAACTGCCCAAAATCCACCTGAATGGCTCAAAGGGAAGTATATGGCTGTGCGCTATGAAGACTTAGTGGAAACCCCGATCAAAACACTACGACAAGTGTATGGCTTCCTTAATCTAACAACAAACCGTGACATAGAGGCTTTCGCCCTGAACATGACTAGTGGTACGAGCTCATCGTCTAAGCCTTTTATCGTTTCATCTAGGAATGCGACTCAGGCAGCCAGTGCGTGGAGAACTGTGCTCAGTATTCAGCAGATAAAACAAGTGGAGGACTACTGTCACCATTCCATGTCTCTGCTTGGATATGAACGCGTTCGAACAGCTGGGGAAGTGAAAGACCTCAGCAAATCCCTGTTAACTGTTTCGAGAATTTAACAATGTTGCCACCCCAAGACAATGATGTGTGTTTGTTTTGCATTTGTTACAGTTCAGTTTATTACATTTGCCTTGTTAAAAGCTGGCATATTCAAGTCAATGTTCTTGTCACAATTGGAATGTATTTTTTCCCCTTCAGTACATTTTTTTATGTTTTTAATAAGGCCACTACTTTTAAAACTTGATCACTGGATGTGTTTGAAAATGCATCGCCTCTAAACAGTAGCCTGACTTTTAAATTAACCCAATACTTAAATCATCTTACTTATTTACCTCTCGCCAAGAGGTAAGATTGCACAGCACCGATACTGTATGTAAAAGTCATCTAAATTTTATCACCTTGTTTTATTAAGTACTGTTTCGACTACCAGAGACAATCATTAAACGGGGGTCTGTAATAATGATCTTTTTGCTGTGAATTGTGCGTGAAATACGCTTACATTTTTTCTGCAAGTAGACATAAAAGCCGTTTTCTGTTGTAGACAAACTGAAGTTGAGAACTTAACATTTATTTTAAATGTTTAAAGCCTTTATTCTTTTATCAGTTGTTAACCTACTCCTGTTTTTCCGTTGGAATATTGGGTAGTTGTGCCTTGTAAAAAATGGGTTGTTTACAGACCGCAAGTCATGAAAAAAGTACAGTTTTTAAATGAAAGGTCTATTGAACTATATTTGCATACTTTGTGTTAAATAATGTAAAAATAAAAAATCTTTAAAAAAATACAAAAAAAGGATTATCTTGAACCTGGGGCATCACACAATTTTACCTAAGTAGAATACCACAAATTCAAGTACGATTGCTATGAACTGTTTTTCATACACAACAATAGAAATGCGCTAGCTTTATCAATAAGATGTTGTAATCGCTTATTTTCATCGAGTAGTGAGTGAGGTGACTCTTTTGCATACATACTTGGCAGTTGTTGAGACATTAGGGAAATCAATACAATTGAGTGCTTGCCAGCATTCTGAAAAATGGGAAATGTATGGAGTGATTTGCATTAACACAAGAAGAGTGATTCTATAAGCGAGTACCTTTCACAGTTCTCTACTGTAACTACTTAACAATGAAAATGATGCTGCCTTAAAGATGACTTTCATAGATTGTGTTGACCAAGATACTTGTACAGGTTTTTTAAATGTTTATTTCTGTGTGAGGTGCCTTTAAACAAACCTTTGTATTTATTAAACGTAAAAAAAAAAAAAAGGAATTTTGGCAATGATAGTTTATTTTAATATTTATATAATTATAAAAATATAAATCTGCATTTAAATTCCATTACGGCATTAGTCTTAGTACATGGCTTTAGATGTTCTGCCTTTGAGTAAGCTCATTGATAAGGGTTTCCATTGTAGCTGTATTTTGAAATTTTAAAAGCAAATGAAAACACAAGATCCAGATCCACAAGATCTTTAGAACGTAATGACACAAGTTTTAACTAAAATGTGTTCCACACACACACATTTAGTGAATTTATCCCAAGCACATTCATATTACACATTTACATTGTATGGAAAACTGATATGTTTTGTGGTGAATCTCATTAATAATAAAACAAAAAAAGAATGATTCAATAATGATAGGACAAAAGTGCAGATTCATTATGCAACCCTTCCTCCAGGGCATGTTGCAAAGGTGCTGGTGGGGTTATCACTCTGTCCACTCAGGTGCTGCACTTCTCCCCAGGCCCAGGTCTCCCTCCAGCAGGTCAAACGGATCGTCCTGATGTATGTCTGCCTTGGCATTATCTCCTGCAGACTCTTTGTCTCTTTCCATCCTGTTCAGGTTCAGCGAGCTGCAGTCGGCCTCTGGGAGCTGCTCCTGGTTCTGAGGGCAGATTAGAACAGGTTTTGTGTTGCTTCTACTTTGACACCCTCAGTAAAAATATTTGTCTTCCTTCTCTGTTTGTTCTACAAGGGGGAGTTCTTATTCTACCACTGGTGTCATGAGTGGGACAGGATTGGGTACCTCGTATGCTTGTGGACTGGTGAGCAGTTTGGCCAAGGGTCCACACCACACAGGCAGGGTAGAGGTCAGCGGGGGGCCAGAGTGGGTGAGCAGTGGCTTGAGGTAACTTGTCAGGTTAAGGTGTGTCAGGGAGAGGAAGGATGACCGAGATGTGACGGAGAGAAAGAAGTGCAGCAAAAGAAAGGAGCTTCACACTTCAGAAGTTGCACATCAGCTGAAAGGAATAGCACACACACAGAACAGTAATGACGGATTTAATATAGAAATTATCACCGCATCCTTTTTAATAAGATAAACAGATCTTTTGTTATGATGTGCTGCGTTAACTGATCTGATCGATGCACCATTACAGGAAGTGTGTTTCTGAGTCTTTTGCTCACAGATGTAGGGAGAAGCTTTGGGAGGGGAAGGAAAGCACTGTGAAAACAACCCAGAAAATGGCAGGATGGATGGAATATCTTTAACTTAAATACCACATACTGTGTTATTTACAGAGTTGTTATAGAGCTGGAGGATTTTGAAATAATTTGTCAGAACCAAACCTGCTTCCCTAAAACAACAAAAAGACGTAAAAGAAAAGCCCTATTGTGATATGACTCGTCTTGGTCTAAAAAACTGCCGAAAAGGAAAAAGGTGACCTTGCATCATTAGTTCCAATCCATTTTAACACAAAAACACAATTACCGATGAAAGATTAAAAAAATCTGTGTTGACACCCCAGCTGAGCTGTTCGACCGGTCTTCCTCGCCCTGGTCTGCCATGTGCAGAGATTATTGTGGGATTCGCTCTGGGGTTGGACAACCAGAGGGTTCAACATGAATCCACATGTAGGATTCCACACATGGTTTTTATGTTTCTTAAATTTTTTTAAAAGAAATCGGTAGTGAAAAACTAAGGAAAAAGAGGATATAGTTTTACAAGGTTTTATCTGATCTGTTGCTAAGAAAGACCATTATTCGAACTGCAAAAATCAATCACTTGAGCTACCTAAAAATACATTTCTCCCCCACTGTTTTTTCCTGGATTTTTTCAGCTGGATTTTTCACAGCTGCATCACTGTCCCCTCTGCTGCTATCGTCATCCAGCAACAAGAAAATTGCTGGAGCCTGGCCACTCGCTAATAGGATTTTCTCTGACGGGCTGAAACATTGAAGAGGGCGGGACGCAGCCAAGTACCTTTTGATTTAAAGAGGTTGAAAGTTGGGAAGTAGTTTGCAACTGCTTAATTACCGTGGAAATATTTACGGGGGGGTGGCGTGGGATTCGAGGGACCTTAGAGTCATCCTCCTACAGCTCCTCTGTTCCAGAAATTACCATGGCAGAATGAGACAGTAATTAAAAACCGTCAATTCCTGATGCAGCATTTGGACCAGGCTGTTTTGGGTGGGTGACAAAAACAGCTTGCCCATGCAGGAAGGAGGTAGGGATACATGTCAGTTGGCAGCTGCTGCTGCCTGACCTGGAGAAAAGGTCATTCAAGGACCACATCTATTGCTCCACTCTGATCAACAGCAGCATGGTATGCATAAATGGAAATACTGCCAACATCAATTGCATTCACTCCCCTTCCTTGGGCTAATGAAGGGGCAATACTCCCAAAATTAAGTAAATATCAAAAAATTCAACTGCAGCATTCTGTTTGTCTCCAACTGATTTGGTTGACATTCCTGGAATTGAAATGGTTTTCAACATCTTAGTGTCCTGTATACAAAACAGGAAATGGAGCCGAGAAGTATAAAATATGAAAGACATCGCTAATAATTGAATACTGATATCTCTCGAATCAGGAAACATTTCTGTCATTTTCGTACTTTAATAAATATTAGTGCGCCAAAGCTTGCTGCAGTTGCTATGGTAACTTAAACCAATGTGCCCTATTACATGAATGGGGCCACCTAAACAAGAACAGAGGGTGGAAAAGCAAACCTTGGGGGAGCACGAGGAGGAAGAGGGGGAGGAAAGACTTGTCACAGAAGACAGGGGAAGACTTAAAAACTGCCCGCCCATATCCACTGCTGGCTCTTTTAATCACAGCTGGTGCTGTCTCCAATTCGCTGGTTCTTGGGCAACAGCTCTAGCTTGTTTGTTCCCCACCAGTAACAGTAGCTTTGCTGGCCCATTGAATAAGCGAGTCATTTGCATTTGTTGGAATTCAGGTTTTGTTAGTTTTCTCATCAACGCAAAACCATGGGACCTGAGAATACAGCTCTGTGCAAAAGTCTTTTTTTTACATAAATTAAGTCTCTGATGTTTATTTTTTGTCTTTGCATTACTGTGTCAGTAGAAAAAGCTATTTTTATATTTCCAAACATTTTCTAAAAAAAGAACAAGGTGTTCTGCAACAGATGGTATGGCCTCCACAGAGCCCTGATCTACCCATCATCAAGGTTGTATGGGATTGCCTGGACAGACAGAAGCAAGTGAGACAGCCAAAGTTTGTAGAAGAACTGTGGAAATTTTGAGATGCACAGTACTGCATGTCTGCCGGTCTGTTACGTTCTAAGCAGGTACAGGAAGGAGCATTTTGCACTTTGCTTTCCTCTCATCGCAAGAAATGCATCAATTTTTAATGATAGAAGAATGAGTTAGAAAAGATTCTCCAAAGCGAACAGTGAAATTGTGCCATAATGTGGCACTGTAGCCTTCTTTTGGCTGTTGTATACACTATATGGACAAAAGTATTGGGATACCTACACATTACACCTACAGGAGCTTTTATTACATCCCTTTCTAAATCCATAGGCATTAATATCGAGTCTATATATTTCTGGGAGTTCACAAATATAACTTTGACATCAGGCTTAAAGATTTTTAGCATGGCATACACCAAAACTATTACGTGAATAGTGACAGTCTGCTTTGAGGTACAAAATGGAAACTTTTTGAAAAGTAAACCAATAACCTAGTGCAAACATTGCTGAATGAACACGCTTTCTCACATACCCCGTTACATTTCCATTACAATATATCATTGTTGTGAAGGTTCTATTTTACAGCAGATTTAGAGCATCCAGGTTGTAAAGTAATGAGATGTATTTCATTTCCACTACAGGGAAACAATGACAACGATACACACCAGCATAGTAGTCACTCGTCAGTTTAAGTTTGTTGTAACCACTCAGATTTAGAAACCGGATTCGGTATAAGACTATATGAAGCATTCTCATCTTGCTTGAGTACTGTGTGTCATTTGAATCCTGTCAACGAGGCAGAAAAGAAATACACGAGAACTGTGCTGTCTTACTGTACCGTGCGGCATCAGTAATGTGCAGATATAAACATATAAACAAGATATCATAAATTACAAAAGCGTAATATGCACTCTCGTTCTCATTCACAGGTTTATTTGTTTGTGCCATAGCAGATAATTGGTTCAAATGAGCTGTTCTGTATAAGCTGAAGACCTAAGACTTTCCGCTTCCTGATTGAGTTACAGTTCTGCAATGCTGAATTCCCATTCATTTTAAATTGGCATAAGAAACATAGCCTCAGTTATTTGCTCAGGAAGGCAGCACAAAACAATACAAGCAGCAGTTTCTGCCCATGCTCACAGTACTGAAGTGAGCCAAAGGATACTTTCTGTCCAAGTGGTACCATACACCATGCATCCGCGTGTCTGCCACCCACGCTCCGCCTTCCCCCATAGCAGCCTGAAAAGGATGAGAGAGAGAGAGAGAGAGAGAGAGAGAGAGAGAGAGAGAGAGAGAGAGAGAGAGAGAGAGAGAGAGAG
>JAOVYW010001836.1:0-15762 GCA_025775045.1 Hiodon tergisus | reverse complement strand
TTTTGTTTATATATTTATTTTTTTTTTTATTTATTACCCCCCCCCCCCCCCCGAAAAAGTATACTTTATTTTACCTCTTCTATTAGCTTTGTCTGCCATGGTATGCGCCATTGGGAAATGAACCAGCCTGGTTGTATGCCATTACTGCACAAAAGCACTCAATGAATTTAAGAAATAAACAATACTAATTGTGGGTTTTATAAATCTTTTACCATTTGGCCATCATGGCGTGTGGTAAGGTAAGTCGATCTTCTCAATGAGCTCGGGCCAGTTTTTAGTTTAAGATTTGTGTTGCTGTATGTTTCACTGTGAATTTGGATAGTACCAGGTATAGCTGCAGCACTATGTTTCAGAGAATCTAATATGGTCAAAGTACTTTGGTAATACCTTATTATTAACTTCCACCAATTAATTAGATTTTCGTTATAAATAAAGTCAGCTTATGGCTTTTTCATTGTACCATTCCCCTAAGTACTTCAGCAGACTGGGTGAGAATAAAACCAGCATGAACATTAGTATATATATATAAAGAATACAAATAACATCTTCAGTACGCAGTATGACTAGTACTTGCATGAAGATAGATTAATAGACTGGGAAACCCCTTTTCTGAGGTTTAAGACATAACAGTTTGCATCATGGCTGTGGGTTTGTGTCGACAAAATGGCAAAATGAAGCTTCCTGTCCTCAGGACTCTTTCTATAGCCAAATGTGTTTTACCATCTTGTGTGAAAGCGTGGGCTTGGCCTCAAGAGATGAGGGTAGAAGCCCTGTAGGAGAAGATGGATGTCTTTGATAAATTCTGAAATCAATCCATCATGAACACTCCATTACCTCATGGACATGAGGTCTTAATAATAAGTCTCCTACTGTCTCATCTGCCAGGAGGGGTTTCCTAGTCCTTGTCTGAGGACGAAACAAATTTGAATGAAGTCCAACAAGATTATCCTTATTCCTGTTGTAGCTAAGACAAAAAAAATGCTCCACCACTGATGTTACATATGGTAAATTGGGGTTTCATTGTAAAATGGAGAGAATGTTTTTCATGTAACAGCAGGTGTTCTCCTCTTCTTACATATCCTCTCCTCCAACCAGGACTTTTCCACCATTGTGGCACGCAGCCTGGAACCACATCCTCAATCTCCCTGTCTCTGCCCTCTTCTGGACCAAGCACTCCCAGGCGTGCTACAATCGTCTTCTCCCTCGGGTGTCTGCAGACATTAATTTGCTGATCTAAAACCTACTCTGTTACACCACATATTTATGTACCAAAACAAAAATATATGGTATATAGATATGGTAAATCTATACCCTCCCTCACCAACCCTTGTCTAAGTGACAGTATTGTTATAATTAAGGTTTGGTTCACACAGTACAGATCTATTTGTAGAGTAGGCTAAGCAAATAGCATGTGATGAATGCAATGTTAAAAACAAATTATTAAAAATTGCGGTTAATACAAAGTTCACGGTAGTTAAAATAGTAGTCGGATGTCAGCAATACATATGTTTATGTGGTTTGTTGCATTAGAATAGAGAACAAAAAATATGTTTTATGTAGTTTTATACATAGTATAATGGGGGAATCCGAATGACAAGCATCAGTCTCACTGGCAGTCTCACTGGCAAAAGCTGGTGGGCGTAAGTAACATATATAACGTATAACGTATAAGAAATGAGAAGAGCTTGCAGAAAATATTTAATGGTAGTTTATAATAATAAGGATACATAAGGAAAGGATATATTTTAAGAAACCATGTCGTAATGTAATTTATTTAGCAGTTTAGTCAGTTTTATTTACAGAAATTGTAAGCAATCACTATCAGTGCCATACATAATATAATATTAAACTACGGCAAACTGTGACAAAAACTGTACACAAATGTTTTAAGCCCAATACCAGACCAGTTGTTCACTTACTGACTGGAAAATGTACCCTAACTCACTAAGTTACATTTATTATTTCGTAGAATAAAACTCCATTAAAAAGATAATTTTAATATGGTTGGGGCATAACATATTGGTGAATCAGCAAGAAGTAAAAGTTCAAAGACAAACTGGAAAACCAATGTCCCGTGAGACAGACCTAGAACTTAATTATCGAGCAAGCAGCAGGGTCAGTCTAGAGGAACTACAAGAGCAGTCCACTACAAGAGCAGGTGTTGAATTGGCTGCCAAGGGATTAGCTGATTAATGTCTATGGACACCTAAAGTGCTTCCCAACTGAAAGAGAAAATTGTGATGTAGGCGCACCTTAGCTCATACAGTAGAAAAGGTAGAAGATGAAGAAAACACCTGCAAGTACATTCAAAACCTTTCCTGCTTTATACAGTCAATGGACAAAGAGGACAGTACAGCGTACATATATAGCGAGAACTGAATTACAGCCAACAAATGGAATAACCAAAATAGTCACTAGTGACCCTTAAAGAAACAATCATGGTCTTTTGTGAAAACACACATATGCCTGCCCTGGGCGCCCACAGTAGCATTCCAAAAGTGACAATTCAGAATAAATTTTTAATACAAGTACGAAGTTTTGAGAAGAAGGTCAGCGGGACAAGCTTGCTTGCATAAACCTGTGACACCAGATGGAAGCCAGCCCCTAAAAGGGCCGCACCGTCATCAAAGCTATAATCACAAGACAAAAAATTTGATGGAATTAAACTCTGATTCTGCTGAAAACCGTCTTTAAAGAGCATTACCATAAAGCAGGCAAAACAATTTTAAAGGGTCAGTCAGTTGGGGGAGATGCTTAGTACCAAGGGATCAGAAGATGGGGCAAACGGGAAGAAGATATACCTTCCAGCTACTGCAAGGTCCAGCATGCTCCAAGGCCAGCATGAAGCAGGTGTGCCCCAGGTTGCAGGCCAGCTAGAGGGAAACAGAGTGGGGCCACAGTGAGAGGGCGAGCAGTGACCCAGAAAGCTAAGCCCAAACAAATTAGAATCAACCAAAGTTGGGGAATCCCAAGGGATGTTCAGAGGGGCAATAAACAGTATATCGCATGCAGCACAGTCAATCAACTGAGCTGGCCCTCTTGAGTATTCAACCAGTCCTACTGTCCCTCATTACAACCATAACCTCTTAAAACTTAGCAAGAGAAGCTTAATGTCTCCTTCATGGTTAGCTCAGGTCTGACCTCTGGGACATGGGGGCATAAGCCAGTCGTCTTAATGAAAATGGAGGAAACCATGGACTCAGGAAGAAAAGAGCAATTCTGAGACTCCTCACCTTGGTGAGCTATGTAGAAAACCACTTTGAGATTGTATTCATGGGGTGGACAGAGGTTTACATTCCATTTGGACACCCCTACAATTTGGAGCTGAAAGTTGAGAGTACCGATGCAAGTTTCCAGGGACTCAAAAATATCCAAAATGTTGAAACTACTTTATATGATTTGCCTGCAGTTCAAGGACTCTCACTATCTAAAAAGAAGTACAACTTACATTCTGATATTCCATATTTGGGGTTAATTTGACAAAAAATTTTTTCAAGCGCTTGTAGTTTGGAAACCTTACATCAGAAAAAAACAAAAAAAAGACATATTTAGAAAGGGCTTCAGTAGCTCTTTCTAGTGATAATAGTATAGTGTGTTATTGTGACATGTATTATACATTTTTAAATTTTAAAATATGGAATAATAAATAATGTTTTCATGAACTGACAATTTTGAAACTTTCCAATTTCTATATTAAGAAACTATCTGTGTATGACAGATGCAGCCATTTCAGATATCAAATATCTATTATCTTGAATATTGTATTCAAGATATCTCCATTCTAAACTTCAAGGTGTTCCAGTGTTTCAAGTTCCTGGAACACCAGAAGAACTTGGAAAACTTCCCGTGTTTAGAGGTCATGGAACACCGGAAGAACTTGGAACACTTCCAGTGTTTCAAAGTCATGGAACACCGGAAGAACTTGAAAAATGTTTGGTGTTTCAAGATCATGGAACACTGGATGAACGTGGAAAACTTTTCCAAGTTTCTGGAACACGGAGGTGGAAAGATTGTACTGTACTCTGCTGGGGATGCTGAGGACCCTGATAGAGAAACAAAAACATGATTGGAAGGCCTTGATATCCCAAGAATGAAGAGTATAACTAAACCTGAAATGAGGGTCTATGGACGGTCTCAACAGCTCCCCATTGACCCGAACAGCTGGTGAGGGGTCATGCAAAAACTACGTGGGAAATGGGTTGACTAAATGAAAGGACCTTGTGAAATCATCAATGTGTATGCAGCCAGAGAAGCAGAGCGAGGAAAGAAGTTGTATGGTTGTAGACCCGCCGGGCTGGGCTGTCTCCTGGGTAGGGTTTTAGTCGGGGCCTGGCAAACTTCACTCATTTTAGGAGGATCCGGTATATGTAATCAGTGGATGAAAGGGTATTGATAGCCCAGTGTATGAAATGTATCTTGGGAATGGCATAGGCAGGTCAAACTTGCTCCTTACCTGTGACATTCTTCTACAGCTAAACAAATGACATTACTTGCTTTGACACTGACCACTTAATACACTGACCGCTGACTGCATAATATACTTAGATTCACTCACTGCCCCCTGTTATTTCATTTCACAGAATAAAACTCAGGATCAACCTTTCCAACGTGTTCCTTAGTACACAAGCAGGGTTCCCGAGTCAGGCGACTTTTTCTTTTACCATTGCTACAGGTCAGCTCCTATATTTTCCATTTAAAATGTGATATGATTATTATATATGTAATAAATGTAAATAAATAAATAACTGTGGAAATCTATTTAAAAAATCAAAATATCAATGAGGAAATATGTACAGAAAGAGATAACTAAATATGGAAATAAATGCAGAAATATACATTGTACACCACCAGCTTCCCTCTTTCCGTTTAAATATTTAAATAATTATCTTCCATACATATAAAGTAATATTCCTTCTATTAGATCCAGTTGTGTTTTGCCCAGCTCAACATGGATTTATAAGGTAAGCTATCCAGCAAAAACGGCATGCGTGCAGGGCCGGAGCAGTCCTGAACATTTGAAAAGACTGGCCACATTTTTAGTCTTAAAACGTACCAAATAACATGTTTTTTGACGTCTTAATCTTTTAGTTTACATGATCTTTAAGTAAAAACAATTTTAAATAGTTAAACGGAATTTTAAGATAATCCCAAACTGCTTTCTGAACCTACTGTGAGTACTTTGCTAATAAACAGGCTCAATAGCTGCCCTCTGCACCAACCAGTGTGCTTCTGAGGTCCTTCACGTCTCAGTCCCCCTGGGCACGATGTTGGACAAACAGCCCTCCTGGCATGTTTGCTGACAGCTCGCTGATTAAGGACTGTGCTTCTTTCAATAAGAATCCGAGCAGGATTTTTTTTCACCGCCCCCCTTTCTGTCTCCCTGTGCCTCTCGCTCTGGGGTTGGATGTGGAAAGAGGTTCAGCTCAGGACACGCCGTCTGGCATCGACTCCCGACTCTGCAAACGTGAAAACCTATAGCCAGGGAGAAGACGGTGTGTTTCCCCGAGTACTTGCATTTATTTTTTCCTGTTCTTTTTTTTGTTTCGCTTTTGGAAGGGTAGGGGAGTTATTTGGCAAAAAAGCGGGAAGTAAATGTACTAGGGGGTGAACAAGCACATGTGTAAAACCTTTAAAAAAATGAGTTTATAGTTCATTGAAATGCTGGCAGCTGCCTTGTTTTTTTTTCTTCTTTGCTTGGCCCTTGGTGTTGTGCAATCCTACAGCAAGGAAATAGTGAAAGCTGCAGTTTGAGCTTTTGAAGATGTTATTGTCTGCAGTTGTTCTCTTATCTGTAAATACTTGAGTCTACTATTTTCCTCCTATAAACACAAAGACTTGCCAAGTGATTTGGGTAATTTGATTGAATGAGTTTGTGGGAGAGGATTATATTCTTATAAATGTAAGGTATTTGGCAACTTTTGTTAACAGGGAAGAAGACACTGTGTCTGTTGCCATGAGCTGTTAAAACTTCCAATCCATAGGTGAATTATTTTTGGTCTTTTGTGGGATCTCTTTGCTCATACTGTAATGAGCTTTAAGGTCTTAATATTTTTGAAGATGAGCTTTACAATAGAACAGGTTAGTGCAATGTTTTCTGAAACTTAAGCATTTAAAAATTAAAAATCCACATCAGAAAAAAGTCAGACATTCCTAGAGCAAGAAGATACCCTCTTGTATCTGCATTGATATCTCCTTAATGATCCTACATATTTAACGTGCAAACAATTCCAATTAAATGTCAATGAAAGCATGAATCAATTCATTATTTAAGATTTCAGTGTATTTCTCCATTACTAGAAAAGCTTTCAAAGGAACTAAAAGTAACTTGGCCTTGAATAATAAAACATATAATTTGGCCATTCCTTTTCTCAATTATATTTAATATCTAATTTAAAGAAAAAAAAGAGGAAAAAAAACAGCACAATAACCTGTTATTTCCACTTGATTAACAGCTGCATTCCAGGCAAAAAAGTTTCTCTTTTAAATTAAACTCCAAATATTTTATTTTTAAATAGCTGGAGTTTATAATTGTTGTAAAATCAAAAACCTTCTATAAGTACTTTCATTATACTAATGATAATTTATTGCAAAAAAAGCTTTTAAAGGTCACTACTAGAAAAATGTTTAAAAAATAGCCAATTTTCCTTACTGTAGCTTTCATCTACAAGTTATCTTTCTGTGTCTGTTATTATATATGTCCACAAAAAGTTGCCTTCTGCCTAGTTGTTTTTGGTTGTTGCCAAAGGAAATCAAATGGTCCAGTTAAATGTTTTATGTTAGTTATATTTATTTGCTATATTATCTATATTATTTCCTTCAACATTACACTTTTATCCATTTGACTAGCTGGATATTAACAATTCAATGCCATTTTCAAGGATACAACAGCAGCTGAAAAGCCCCCCTGAACCTACAATCGTCTGGCCGCAATTTTAACATGCAAGGTTTTAGCCAAGTTAGATGGCTGTTTGGCCAGAAGTAAGTCTGCAATAATATTAAAAGAAGCCCATAGCTTCTGGGAGAGGTTAGCTGAACCCGAATATGTCAGGGCTGACCCCCCCATGAAAACTTTCTCCTCGGATCTACATGAATCTCACAGGTGACATATTTTGAACTCAACTGAGGAGTTTGCATCTCATCTTCATGAGATGTCATAAAATGACAGTACAAAACTAACCTGCCCTCGCACAAACAAAATCCATTGTTGTACAGAACCATTGAATCTCTAAAAAACAATTATATCTTAACTAGAAGCGAATATTTTTAGCAGGCTATTTTCAGTCATGGTTGATACAGATTGGCATTTGACAGCTCCTGCCATCAAGCAGAATATGGTGCCACATAAATAACATGAGTCTGTGTTTAATATGTATGCAACACACGTTTTTAAAGCTGTATTGATTTTATTTTCTTATAGCCCCAACATTTACCAGGGCAAGTGATTTATATTAATTGATAGAATTTTGGGGCAGATGAAACCATCTTCTAACAGCTTAATAAACCCTAGTATTAGAGCAACTGAAATATGTTTTACAACTTTTTTATTTAAATAAGTGGCAACGCAACACTTATTATATATATGAAAAATGTATATATGAAAGCAAATAGATTGCAGCCTCCCTTATATTTCTTTAAACCCAATATGTACACATATTAATTATTTTTATTTGAATCATCATACAAAATATATTTTGCATATTAATTTCTGCTACCAGAAATGTATATGCATGAAACGGGAAACTTTGTCCTATTTATAAGGCAATGTGTTTTGGTTTGCTTACATATCATAGCCTTGGTTCTATGGTAACTTAATTGTTATATTGTTGGGTTTTGGCATAGTTTTCAGTTTTTCACTGGCTTTTTATGTGCAATTAGTCAAAATCATGAACATTTTAAAAGAAGGGAGAGGACTGTTTTAAAACTGTGCAAGTCATTGCCATTCTGTACTTTTGTTTTTAAACTTGCATTCTGCCACTGTGGTTGATAAGCAGAATGCGTACTCTGAGCCAGAGGGAAAAAAAAGAAAAGAAATATATTTGTACTGTGTGAACCACATGAGAAAAAAAACAAAAAACACTTAAACAAACACTCGTAAAACACAATAGTTTCTTGAAAAATGTTTGTGAAAAAGTGCAGCAAATGTCCTGAAGTTATATAAATCATTGTATTTTCAGTATTTATTTCCTGTAAGATGATTTAATATAATTGTAAATGGAAAAGTCCATGGGGGGGTGGATTCAGGATTAGGATTCAGCTCCCTGAAAACTGCCAATATATGTTTTTATTACAATTTCCTTAAGTATTGTTGAAACATTAACACAGGATGCCCATTGATGGAGGTTTTAAAAATATAATGAAATCAGAAGGATTGCAGTAAATTAAGATATGGTTTGAAAGCTAGATTTTACATTCACTGTAAGGCTGCCTATTTTCATTCAGTTAAAGTCTGCTTCGGCTGTTGACAAAAATATTGCTTTGTGTGTCGGATAGTATCCTAATGTTAGTGTACTACCCTTTGCCAAGTATCTTATGATATTTAGGGGGCCAAGCAATATAACTGGTAGGAACCCTAATTTATTTGTCCTGTTTTTCTTTCTTTCCTTCCGCCCCTTTTACAAAAATGGCCATAAAACCCAGATAGTTTCTCAACTCGCCAAACTTGGCAGGCTTGCAGAGGATCACGATACGTTCGTGCCATATAAATGTGGTGCCAATTGGCCAAATGGTGGCGCTATGGCAAACGCTTGAAAGCATAGAACCATTTGACTTAGAGTCATAAAACTCGGTACCTAAGTACCTCTCCTCATAAGGAACAGTTGCTTCATAGACCCATAAAGTCTGCTCTGATGGATTTCCGCCATTTCGATTTTTTTTTTTTTGGTAAAATTCTTAAACCTCCTCCAAGACATGCAACTCCTTATCGTATTGACATGCTTTAAAAGTGATCCAAAAAAATTTGCAGGGGAGTAAGACAGTCAATTTTTAGCATTTCCACTAAATACGTGAATTAGGTCAAAAACGGATAACAAAGAGGATTATTGACACGGAACATGTTAGATTTGTGAAGCCCCGCGTGGTCATGGGAAGATTGAAATTTACACATTTATAGGCATTTTGGACTATTTGCAAAATGCTTAAACAACCTCTCTTTGCATTACTTTTCAAAAATGGCTACATATGCTTGATGAAAGTAATTAAATCTATGTACAGTTTGAAAGATCAGTCAAAAAGTGATAACAATATCAACGTAAAACTGCTTGGCCCCCTATATTGTTGCTTGCTGGTTTTAGTGCATTTTAGTAATTGATTTGCCAAGAACTAAAAAAAAACTAATTTTACAAATAAAAAAGCACATGATGTGAATAATCAAAAAGTACCTATGAGCCTGAACATGCAGTACATGAAAACAACAACATAGACAGTCAGCTACATAGCTTAAAACAATAAATAAATTGTGCTACAATTTGCAAATATTTTGCAATATATTGCAAATTTAAATGTGTATGAAAATGTCCCAGTTTAAAGGCACGAAGTTGAATCAATATGATTTTATCAATCCAATGTATTTGTTATGGCAAAGGCTCCTGGAATGGGACACAATGTACACTGAATAAAACTGGATAAAGTAATCCGTGAGGAGCTGAGTAGACAGCTCAGCGGCTTTATAACTTTGTTGAAGGTTGGCCAACGGAGCACTACAGGTGGTTGTTCTTGCTTCTTGGTTCTAGTTGCCAGGAAAACGCTGAAGATGATAACCCTCTTCGGATTGGCCCCAGTTTATCTCTCCCATGCCAGGGACATGATCAAATATGGTTAGAGGCTGACAAACAAGGGGGGTTGAGTAAATTAATCAATTCATTGTTGAATGACATTATGTAGCCTCAGCAGGAATAAACTATGGCTGCATACAAAAGCAAAAATGAGGTGATATGCAAGGGTAGATAGACACGAAGGTGATCAGAGTCTTGCCATGGGCCAACTAATAGAAAAGCAACAGCGAGGAAAGGTCTTTTCAAAGGTCCAACTGAACAGGTACGTTTTTAATCTAGTTTTAAATATTGAGAAAAAGTTTTGTAAAAGTTTTTTTTTTATAGCCGATGGGTTCTGTATGAAAAGGCTCCTCCACCAGGCTTGGTTTTTGCTACTCTTGGGACAGTTAAATAGGCAACTGCCTGTGAGTGAAGTAATCTCTGGGGACTGTAAGAGAATAGGATGTCTTTTAAATACAAAGGCCCAAGACTGTGTAATGCCTTATAAGCACATTTTTACAGCTCTTTGTTAAACCTGCAATTTAAAAGAAAATCTAAATGGCTACTAACAATTATGGAAGGTCTTCAATATTTGTCTCTTGCAATGGAAATGATTGAAAAAGGTGCAGAAATGTTTTGTCTAAAGACCTCAAAACAACATGTTTTCTAAAACATCTTGTCTGTGTTGTAAATCTAGGATTCATCTGCCGGGAAAGATGAAGTGAGAGTTATACTGTCATAATGAAAGCTATCAATCCCATAACTGAACCTAAACAGTGGTGCAATAAGAATGTTTGATTCAATGTATTCTGAAAAGAGTCAGGAGTGGTTTAAATGTCATGGGATTTATCTTAAATGTATAATAAATAGACATCTTCTATTCAAAGCAGGCATTTGGAGCCAGTGGGTAGTGGGCTCACTTCACAAAGACAGGAAGTCATTTAAAAGACCTTGGATTTTACAACTTAGTTGCTTAGCAGGTGCTTTATCCAAAGCAATGTACACAGCTTACAATTTCTCCACGAATCCAATGGTACAGCTGGATATTTACTGTAGCAATTCAGGTTAAGTACCTTGCTCAAGGATACAAAAGCTGGGGTGGGACAGAAACCTTTCGGTTACAAGCCTGTCACCGTAACTACTTCATCACCAGCTGCCCAGGTGTCAATGTGGATTTATTAATTTTCCATGGTTTGCAGATCGATTGTCAACTTATAAACTTATTACTTATAAACTTATTTCAAATCTTTTTTTTTTTTTTCATTTTGAGAGAAATTGGATAAAACCCTTACAGCCATCTGCCATATCCGCTTGTACTTTTGATGGTTGTGGCCATAACAATCATGTTTTCACCCAAAAAATAAATAAAAATATTTGAGTCATTGAAATGGGGTTCCAATCAAGTTACCATACAATTTTATGAAATATGGATTAAATGTGGCGATAACGCATGCTTGAGACAAAACTCAGTATACACAAACATGTATTTGCAGTGTTCCCGTTGTTTTCAAGAGTGGTAGGCCTATCATTTAGACATCAATTTGATTTTGCTGAAGTGGGAATTTCTCTTTCCTAAAAGAAAAACTTTTTTTTCAACCAAAAAGACAAAGATAAAAAATTTCATGTCACCATAATTGCTCCCTGTCCTGAACAGAAATTTGTTTGGGGTGAAAGGGTAGATTCTTCTTCCTGATAACATAATCCCTCTCCCTTGCGCTGCGAATGACCTGCTCCTCCGATGGGTGTTTTTCAGCCCCTTTCCCTTCCCCGTCTGCAGATCCGAGTGTGACTTGAGACTCGCTGGAACGCTGCCTACTCAGCCCACTGCTGAGAGTCAGACTGTTCCCCGAAAACATCTGAACGCGTTGTACCAGTGCAACATGTGGACAGGGATAGAAGGGTGATTCTGAGCACGTCATGTGGGTTAGGCGGTAGAGCCTGCCAAGCACAAACGTGAGGAAATATGTTTTCACTTGGCAGCGGACGGAAGTGACTCGTGTTCTACTCCTAGTATCCTCCCCAGTGTATCCAGGTATCTCTGGGGAGTTTGTACCCATACCAAGGGGGCTAGTGAGTTAAATTTACCGTTGCCCTCAGTCATGGAATACACAGAAGGAGAGTCTAGATCAGCCCCAAAGGGTGTTTCTTTACAGGGGTATCTCCAAGAAGGCAGTCTACTCGCCCGCCTGTTTAAAACTCTCGCCGTCGAATGGCAGTGGTCCCAGAACTGGAGCTCTTGAACCATCCCAGTGCACGAAAGGGGCCCCAAAAAGTCGAGGATTCTTTCCAGGTTACCAGTGGGAGGTCCCGTGGAATTCCGGTTCTAATATTCCCAGTAACTCAAGGAAGCTTGGAAGTAAACTTAGCAAAGGAATAAAAATGAGGCAAATGGGCAAACAGCATACGCACAGGAACAGGAGTTTCATGTCACGAAAAGTAATCAGGATCAACTCATAATAAAACACAGATTTTACTGAGTTCAAAACTTTCTCACCTTTTTTTTTTTAGAGGTCGGGTAGAATTAGAAGTAGAGCAACTGTGATAGAACCTTAATCTAACTAGAATTAGGACTGGGGAGGTATTCAGTTTTTTAATTGAATATTGATTTTTACAGATGAAATCATGGCTGTACCATTAAAATATAATTTTAATCCCCTCATTTCGTTCTGCCATTCATAATAAACAAAGTTTAGGGTAATGTTACACTAGAGACATGTTATTCCTTTTTTAAATAATATTTTCTGAACTTTTCCATGTTGCAGTTTTGTTCGACTAACTCTAAGGTTAAGCTATTGATGTACAAAATCAATGGGTTCTTTCATACTGTAGTACTCTCTGCAAACCCTGGGCCTCAAAATATTAAATCGGAGGGGCGATGCTAATGGAAAGCTCTGTGCTAACACTACAGGTCCCTTGATGCAATTTCACAGCAGTCGTTATAAGGACCATGAGTAGAACAGAAACGACTTGCTGTAGGAAAAACTGTGTGATCCACAGCTATATGAAGGAAAACATGACTGGTGTGAAACAAGACAGCAATGTAAAATCCCAGCCATCTTGTGGAACATTTGGGATGGGGCCCTTTTCAGGGCGTAATAGGGGCCATGGTATCCCAAAGAGAAATTTCTGCAGTTGCTAATGATTATATCTCCATATCTTGGATGCCAGGAGAAGGTCATCCAAGTCAAATAGTACTAGGCTGAACAAATGTTTGTAAACAGGCTTGAACAAGCTTCTTTACCAAGACAGACAAGAAGGCGAAAACGTGGCGGTACTGAACGTCAAGATACTTATTTAAAAGCCAAGACACTTCCTTTTGTTCAGAGTATCCCCAGTGTGAAACAGATAGCTGAGGGCAGACTGGTTAACAGGGAATTCATCCAGAGTTATGAGGCCCGTTTGAAGGTGTGGTAAGGCCCGTAATGTGTGGTAAGTTCCCCTCGTCCCCAGGTCAGTAACCCCTAGCCCCCCCTTCTCTGCCCACAGTTATTGGGTGTGCACTCATGGACCACAGCCAGTTTCTCTCTCCTCCTCGCAGCAAGCATCTGGCACTGCAGGCAGGCGCATGACCTCAAATGCTACTTGCGTCTAATCACTGCTTACGTCTTTACGGTGTGAACACACATGCCCTTAATTTGCCCTGGAGAAACTTGTCCTAATGAATAAATGAAGCCAATTATTAGCTTGAGGTTTTCAAGCCAGTTTTTTCGGGATGAGTGGGGGTGTAATAAAATAATCTATTTTGCTGCTTTTTAAAGTGTGTGTGTGCTTGTGTGTATATGTGTGTTTTAGAGACTGCAAACATAAGCGCTACTTGCTGGCAGCCTTGTCTGTGTTAAATTATCGGCATTTTACTTAAACGCCTATTGTTAAAGTCATTTTAATAAGACGCTGTTAATATTACGTGAAAATGTGGTGATTCTATAATTTGTTACAGATGCTTTTCTGATTATGCGTGTTTGCTGTTTAAAATTTTTTATTCTATTAAATTCAAAGACGCAGACACACGCACTGCTACAACTTGAATTCGTTTTTTTTTTCTCTTGGAGAACTTTTAAATGGTGCCTTTTATTTAATGATTTGGCATGGTCAACTGCTGCTGTCCTTTTTTGGCAACACTCTCAGACATGTTCGGACATGCCCCAGCGTGTTGGGAAGATTAGCTGTATTGGGGAAGGAAAGGCGATGAGGAATTTGGCATTTATGCCGTACTGCCATTCCTTCAGAAACGGGGCAGTGTGGCTGTGTCCAAATGAGATGTTTTCCCTAAGCAGGAAAAAAAAAAATAATTCAAATAATAAATATTAAAAATACATTACTTTCTTCATTCTCTGTGATCTGCTATTATTTAACCTTAGAGCTACAAAATACTAACATAGTCGATTGAAATCTCATATTCGAAGAGGTGTCATACGAGAAACAGAACATTCTTTAACAATTAAACTATTCAGTGAATGAAATACTTACTGATCTTAAGCTGTGTCTACTCCCTCTCAGATAGCCGCCTTGACCAGACAACCATCAGTATGCATACCACCAGGCCCAGTAAAGCAAAACATTTTCAGTCACTCTGCCAAATGTAGAGGACACAAAGAACTGAATCTCCTTGATTGTTCCTTCCATGAAGTGCTGACTTATATTTTACCCACACACTTTCCTATGCTCCACCTACATTAGCTTAGCAGATGTGTATCAACACTATTTCAAGCATTATGATGCAGTTTTTATGAGGATGAAAGAGATCGGGTTTCATTAATTACATATGACCTTAGTAGGAGGAAAGGGATCTCAGTGGTTTGCACTGGTGCATCTCAGCGCCCAGAGTTGGATGCCTACTCATGTTTTGGTTTGTGTGGAAGTTGTGGGGTCTCTCCCGATGTCCAGAATTGATCCTAGAGTGTGTGGGTCCTACTCTGCGATGCGGCGTCCCATCTTGTGTACCCTGCATACTGCAAAAAAGCTTCCAGACTTTTGATCATAACACCAAATACAGGATATGAGAGTTGTATAGTTTCATGGTTGTAACAAATTAGTTTCATTTAGAAGATTTTTAAAAATTGAAAAAAAGGGGAAGAAAGAATAAAAAAACAAGACAACAAAAATGTCTGGCCAAGTTCTGCATGACTCTTTTCTGCCAGACTTGTGAAACAAAACGTGAAACAATCTGGGATGCAATATTTCAAAATACCAAGAAAAAAAAATACTGTCTGGCTTTGATTTCATGGTGACCATCTTTACTTCACATTTGTTAGAGGGAAATGTGACCTGCAATGGGCAGACAAAAAATTAGGATGAAAATCAAATTAAGGGTTAGGGTTAGGGCTGAGAATAAAAAAATAAACTTTTTCAACACGCAAATCGCATATCGCACTTTACATAATTAATTAATTTCTTTGTTATGGGTTGAAAAAATAAGTTACTTTAAAAAAAGCTGCAAATGCTATTAAATGCAATTTAAATGTGATTAGCGGGTTGTTAAAGTTTTGATTTGGTCTCAGACTAACACAGGGTTTATCAAAAACAGCCTTATAAACTGAGTGGAAAGGAAAAAAAAACTAAGTGTAGTGCACCACAGAGGTTTATCAGCTTGACTAAGACCAGAAAAATTTTTAACTGCTGAGAGAAATCCTGCTCAGTAAGAAAGAGTGCAGAACCCTCACAGACTTTTTCCGTTTCCGCAAAATCCCCACCTCCTATTTATGAAGAAATATTGAAAAGCACAACAATTCCTTGGCCTCTAGTGAACCTAGCCGTATATAAAAATAACATACAATACCCTCCATAATGTTTGGGACAAAGACATTTTCATTATTTTCCTCTGTACTCCACAGTTTTAGAGTTGTAATCAAACAATTCACAAGTGGTTAAAGAGCACATTCTTAGGTTTTATTATAGGGTATTTTCATACATTTTGATTTCAACATGTTGAAATTTTTTACATAGAGGCTATAAGTCACACAAAATGTCCACATTTTAATACTCGCCTTTGAAGTGGGGAAAAAAATGTTTTCCT
>JAOVYW010001835.1:25029-39154 GCA_025775045.1 Hiodon tergisus | reverse complement strand
CGAGAGGAGCTCACAGATCCAGACTCAACACCAACATCATCGGACAGGAGCTCACAGATCCAGACTCAACACCAACATCATCGGACAGGAGCTCACAGATCCAGACTCAACACCAATAACATCGTACAGGAGGAGTGAGAGGAGCTCACAGATCCAGACTCAACACCAACATCATCGGACAGGAGCTGACAGATCCAGACTCAACACCAACATCATCGGACAGGAACTCACAGATCCAGACTCAACACCAACATCATTGGACAGGAGCTCACAGATCCAGACTCAACACCAACAACATCGTACAGGAGGAGCGAGAGGAGCTCACAGATCCAGACTCAACACCAATAACATCGTACAGGAGGAGCGAGAGGAGCTCACAGATCCAGACTCAACACCAACATCATCGTACAGGAGGAGCGAGAGGAGCTCACAGATCCAGACTCTACTTCTCTCTACCTGGTTTTTTTTGGCACTCTTTTTTGAAAACAGAATCAGCTCAGGTGGGGACAAAAGCTGACTCATTGGACATGCTGCCGCTCCATCTTCAAGCATGCAATGTTTTTTCCTGCAACCCCGGAGAGGCATTGTCCTGCAGGGAGAATAATCCCTTCATGACAGTTACAATATCACCGATCCACTTCTTCAGCTCACTGGAGGGGGTTCTGTGCAAATCCCTCAGCATACATCTATTCAACAAACAATAAGACCATTCTGAGCACGGCTCAAAAGTAAATCGTGAGTTAGAAAAGAGAGCATTTAAGTACCTCAGCAACGATGGAGAACAGCCTAAAACTGGAATTTGAACCTGACAATTTCAGTGAGGGGGGAGGAGACAGAGGGACATTCTACAGGAGATGATATTTCTTCGCCGATGTTTTCATTAGACTGAGGAAATTATACTCATTTAAAGAAATGGGGACCTGCACAATGAGTGATTTCATGATTTCATCTTCCACCTGATAAGAAGGGAAGACAATTACATGGTGCTAAGTTTGTGAGATTTCCGGTGGATCAAAGGTTAGATTAAACCCTTTTTATTGTCTGTAGAAGATGGGATGTTAGGGTCTCATTCCTGAACTGAGATGAACCGTGTACGTGCTGGCGTGAGTCTGCCTAAGGCATTCACGTAGACAGGAAATCTGTGTGTGAGCTCACATTTGTGAAAGAGTGTGTGTGTGTGTGTATTTAAGTGAAAGAGAGCGTGTGTGTGTGAGCATGTTTGTGAAAGCTAGCATGCGTGTGTGTGTGCACATTTGTGAAAGAGAGTGTGTGTGAGCACGTTTGTGAAAGCTAGCGTGTGTGTGTGTGCACCTTTGTGAAAGAGAGCGTGTGTGTGTGTGTGTGTGTGTGTGCACATTTGGGAAAGACGGCGTGTGTGTGAGCACCTTTGTGAAAGGGAGCGTGTGTGTGTGTGTGTGTGTGTGTGTGTGTATGTGTGTGTGTACATTTGTGAAAGAGAGGGCTTGTGTGAGTGACCGTTACGCTGCAGGAACACACAGCCCTTCAGTGAGCAGACTGTTAATGTTCACCTCTTTGACCCTGCTGTCGTGCTCCAAATCTCCAGGGCCAAACTCCCCAAATTATTCAATGTTGGCATGGACCACACAGAGTCTCAAGGTGACTTTAATCTCCCCCCGCCCACCCTTTCCTGACAGACAGTTCTAAAATTCACCTGACTTGCCACACAGTACCCACCCTCCAAACGTCTAAGCACAAATAAGATCATCACTTGAGACCTATACATTGTACCTCTGAAAAAGTTCATTACATACACCACCGTCACATCCAGGGCAGTTTATTTTTTAGAAGACCACATCCTATCCCTTCCTGAGCTTTCTTCGTGCTCCATGATTCTGAGCAGTCTATCAAATGGGATTCTGGCCCCCGGCTTCAAGGAAGCCACACTACCCAGCCCTGATATTATCCCCTGTCATCTCCAATGATACATGCCCATGGCTAGCCAGGAGAAAACCTGACCGTATTCCACACTAGCACGAGCCCTTTAACAGAAACATTGTTGAATCTCAGCGTCCCACAGCATCTCTGTGATGCAGAGTTCCAGGTGGCAGCTTCAGGGACACTGAGTCAGACAAGCCGCACAAACAGAGCTTGACAACAGCAGCAGAGAGGGCGCGACTGCTGCCGGACTCCTCGGTGAACGCGGTCCTCTCGCTCTCCACTGCCCTGTCACCGTGACGACAGTGCCAGCTGGGGATCTGCAAGCCACCACGTTACCGAGGAAACGGAACCATACGGCTAAAACTGACAGGAGGCAAGGGACACTGGTAGCGATGAGGAAACCGACGACTGGAGGAGAAATAAGAGACGGAGATGGAGACATGTAAACTGGTGCAGGCAGGGCAGTCTAAATATACCGCCATGTTAAACTTCCACAAAGATTTATTTAAAAAATCATTGGAGCTGCAGTGAAGAGAAACTGTTAGCCACCATATCCTGTTTTGATGGACAGAAGACATATTTTAACAATCTGCCAAGGTACGCCACGACTGAAGAAGGTGGGGGGGAGCGTGGCGGCAACAGGACGAGGCCCTCTGAGGGGGGCACCCACAGGACGAGGTGGACATCGGGGGCATGGTAACAATATGCGGAGCTATGGAGAGCTAGAGTGAAGGGAAGCGACGCTCAGTGAAGGCCTGTCAGTGGTGAGCGGCTGGGCACCGAGGCGTTCCAAGGCAGATGAAATAACTCCTGACAGCAATACATTTAGGCACAGCAGCAACAGAGGCGATTGATCTTTGTCAGAAACCATGCTGGTTTCCATGACTATCATAACATTTTATGTTTTTAGGCCCGGGAATGTAGTTTATTTTATTTTTTATTTAGTTCCCTAGCAGACACTCCATCTAAGACATTCCTAAGAACCCCCCCCCACCAATAGATCCATTCATACAAAAATTTACTGAACTAAATTTTCTAACTGGTGTTTTCTTGTTAGCAGGGAGGGCAAAGATCGGTTGCTTTTCCATGGCAAAACCATGCTTATCTGCTTGTAGAAGAGGAAAAATATGTATCAACGATATAAAAAGCTGAACGCAAAGCACCCGCCACATCTGAAAGCACAACTCCATGTTCCCGGACATGCTGAATGCACTTAAAAAAGTCACCATCACTGGCGTTCACAACGTCTTGCACATTTACAACAACAATCTGCTAGAGTGGCAGTCGGCGCGCCGTCGGTCCACATGGCCACCACGACGCCCCCTCCTGGCTGGGGCTCACCTTGTCCGAGATGAGGCCCCTCCTCTTTTTGACCAGGCTGCAGTGCAGAGCACCCCTCTCCCGGTTCAGAGCCTCGTCCAGGCCCTGCTTTACCACCATCAGCTCTTTCTTGGCCTTGTCCAGGAGCTGGTCCACCTGGTCCTCCGCCGCGTAGGCCTCCCTGCAGGACAAGGGTAGAGCCGTGGGTGAGGAGGGCCATTGAATAGCAACAAATGCGGACTAATCCGACCTTGATTACACAGCAAAAACCCCAGTGTTAAATCAACAGTCTGTGTTTCTACACGTTCATAGGGGGCCATTTGGATTCATACAAAAACCGACAATTGTGATTCAACACAGGAAGTGCTGCTGCATAGAATTTCACAACTTTGAATACCAATTGCAAGCTTCCCTGCAAATGTGTTTTAGAGCGATCACATGATGGGATAACTGTGACGTAGGTAACGAGTAGAATGCTTCGTCAAAGCACAGAGGAAGTGGGGTGGGGGGGAAGGCATTTTGAGTTGCTATGAGAGAGTAGTAAAGTTTCCAAAGGTGAGGCCTTCTAATCAGAAATTCTCAAGAACCCTTTCGGTTGCTTAATCCACAGAGAAAACAGTTATGCTGGAATCAAAGGCTCTTTCTCTTACAACTTAAAAGTTTATTGGACTTGTCTTGAGCCTGCAACAAAAGCAGAGCAGGATGCGCTTTTGAAGCCAGCACTCGCTGATGTGACCGAAATGCAAAAGGCTGGAGACGGGCATCTACAAAGGCAGAGAGCGCAGACTTCTCAAACAGCGCACGTCTGCGTGGAAAAATAAACGTCTGCAGGAGCGAGGAAATAACAAGGAAGAAAGACAGGACTCAGGGGCTCAGTCTGGTCGATTAAACTGAAACCTAATCCTAATCCTGGTTGTAATTCTTAAGGCTGAACGGTGGAGTAACCGTCAGCAGTGAGCCAGGAAGTTCTGGTTATGACTCTTACTGCGGTCAGCACGAGGGGAGCATAAACCACTTTGTGCAGTGGGCGAGAGGTGAAACCGCACGTTGCCAACCGGACATACCGTGGTGAATTGATTACAGGGCAAAAAGCAACAAACACGGCAATCTTAAACTTGACACCGCACTCGTAACGCACGCTGAATGGAGGCATGGAGGGGGGAACATTTCCTTCTGCACACCTTGACTGGCACCTCGCTCATCTGAAGCAACATTAGGCACCAAAGCACTGTATGATACGGACTCAATGGGAGGACATTTTAAAAAGGGTTGATTGCCCTGCCAAAATTTACTTTGAAAAAAAAAAAAATGATTGGGGCAGGCTGCCCCGTGCCACGTCAACAAGCCCGGGGTACGCATCCAGGCCGCCCTGAGGGACACACCCACAGGCAGGACCTTATTGTGCACCCGAGTGTGGTTGTGTTAACTGAACCACACTCAGGCGCTGGTAATTAAGACACTCTTAAGGAGCCAGCAGAGCTGGGGAAGAGAAGGCTTTAGTCAGGTTTGGAGTTTGAAAAAGCCTGTATTTAAGTGAAGGGGTTCGTTGATTTATTCTTTAAAAAGTCTAAAAGCCGTTATATTTTGGTTTTCTCCGACGAGGATAAGTTTCTTTGAGTCTGTTTCATTAAAATTTCCTTCAACTTTATTGTTAATAATGCCAAATAAAAGGCGAAAAACCTCCTGGACTCTGCACCCTCCTGGTGTGCTAGTTATCAAAGCCAAAAATCCTCCAAGAGAACCAAGAGACACTCCCTTTGATCAAAACCGGCATGAATAAATAATAAGATACCAATGAAATATAATTTAAAAAAACAAAAAAAAACAGTAAATGTTAACCAAAATTCCATTAAAGGAGATCTTTTTCAGGAACAAAAAGGCTAATCTGCTCTGATGCTGGGTCTCCTACTCATACTCCTGCAGCTGCCCAGCACGATGCGCGTGACAGACGAATCACCCAACAGACACACGGTCACCACAATCTCCTGCCACATCTCCCAGTATGCTCGCTGATTTCCATGGTTAAAAATCAACAAGAGGATTGATGTAGAAATCCTTCCTCGGTTTGAAATCAAGGCAAAGCGAAAGAGGGAACCGCAGCAAAGACTGCAGTATCGTGGGTTTTTTCCGGATAAATCTAGATTTAACTCCTCTACAGAACACCTGATTAATGTGGTAACTTTCTGGAGAGGATGGAGATCATTTCCTTTGGAGCCTCTAGGAGCTGGACCAAGCTGGATAAGCGCAGCCAATAAAAAATAAATAAATAAATAAACAAACACAGATAAAAAGCACAGCTATACAGAGGTGAGTAAAGCCCGATTCTCCACTGCATATACCTACAAAGCCCCAGGTTTGTGTTCAGAGCAGATCTCAGAGGCAGATCTCCTTCAGTCTGTGGTAGTGGGGGACAGGAGGGGGTTGTTGATGTCTTATCAGCATCCCAAACTAACCTGCAGAATGCTGCAGAGACTGAATAACACCTCACTTTCTCCGTCATTCGGTGGCGCTCCAAGTAATGAAGATTACACAGGACTGTGGTACGGGTTGTTTTTCCAATAGTCCGATGGCAGAAGATTCCATTTTTTTCCCCTTTATGCCCCGAGCATTCTAAGCCATTGTGCTAAAGCATTTTTTTCCCTGCAAAAGAACAGCAGCATCAAACTGGAACTGCAGAGTAAGACATCTGCAAGTCATTTGGCCGCAAGTCTCTCCACACGAGTCAGTCATAAGTTTCTCAGTGAAAATTTCTCCTCTTTGAGATTTCTGTTGTGGTTTCCACCCCACACCCCCACCCACTTCCATTTTCAAACTTCAAAAAGGAGACCTTTCATGAGGTGTTCTAACTAGGAGTCTTTCATCAGCGTCTGATAAGAGTAACCTTCACAGAATGTTCGTTTTTTGATATCGACCCTGGGGGAGCAGAAGAGATGCACGCACAAGTTAATGTGAGAGAATTCTGCCAACAGAGAAGAGGAGAGAGGATGGGTCGGACTGGGAAGCACTGAGAACTCATTTTTACTGATGTGTGACAGAACCCCACTGTGTTGAATTTTTTTCACATTTCTGCAATGATCCCTGGACAGGAAAGACTGCACATTGAGATTATTCGCATAAAATATCCCACACCCCCTCAGGAAAAAAACCAGAGAGGAGCAATTGTTAGGCACTTGCATTACACTATATTAATATTCATACTTTATTCAGAATAAATTAATATTCTAATTAAGTTTTCACCTGCATCTATAGATGCAGATATATCTCATATCACATATATGCTTTTTCTCTCAAGCATTCTTTGAAAAACCAGATGGGTGACATCAGCCCCGTAGGTAACTAAGACCAAAGCAGACGTCAAACAAACTTCCATACAATATACCCCAGCGAACCGGCGACTAATTTAATCAGGAAGCAAACCAACGTATCCAGCAAACAACTTCACAGGAAAGTATTTTCCCAAATTCAATAACCGCGTAGCTTAGAAACAAATCTCAGCAAACTACCATAGCTAAGATGCCGTAAACTCCTCAGACTAGAAATTTCCTGAAGAAAATGTTTTAGTTTTTTTTAAACCTAAAAAAATGTTCTAATTTTATTCCACAACGCCTAACAGCCTGACAATAAGCAGTGGCTAAACCTGCCGTCAATAACAAGGTGTCAGTTCAAAGAAGAGTAAGCGCTTTGATTTTGGATCACTCCCAAAAACTGCACAGTCTAAATAATCTTTTGGCTTAAATTAATTTCAGCACAATCTCGTTTTAAAAAAACAACGTGTTGAGACAGCCAGATGTTTGAGTGAATCATTTTAATAACACACGCATTTAAAAAAGTTGCTGTTCTATTTTGGGCTAAGGAACTTTTAACTATTTGCGCCAATCTATTAAATTTTTCTACAGTGGGTCTCACAGGCCAGATGTGGATACATGCATGTGTGCCTGCCATTAAAAAATTTATTAAAACAAAAAATACTTCTAAAAAGTATTTAAATTTTTTTTTTTTAAGAGTTAACTTGGGTCTTCCATATGTGTTTCTTAAAATCTTGCCATCTGGTATCATGAACAAACACTTCAAGCGTACCATCAGCGTTGGGAGGACATTTTAAAATATAAAATCAGTGTTGACATTTCGTTTTCAGTTTTAATTTAGTGCAGTGAAGAGATCGAACCGTCAGGAGCAGAAAGTTGTTTATCGACTCTGAAACGTAACCATCTGGTTGAAGGTTCTAATCTCAGGAGAACCATTATATCTGGGAGGGCAGGCATTCACCTGCTCTGTTGTACGTGGAGTATATAAATTCATGAAGGGTGACAATGCAAGGTATGTAAATCGTATGTAAACCTGGATTGAGGTATTTGGCAAACAGACAGGCAATGAAATATGACTGAAATGACAGTACCCTGGCTGGCGTAGGGATCAGACACACCCACTCGCCCTGAGCAGTGTCCAATAGGACGAGGGAACAGGAAGAACCAGCCACGGCTCACCTCTTCAACTCCTGAAACCAGCCCTCAATCTGGCCGGACGTCTTGCCAAACACCTCGCGCAGCAGGCTCTTCAGGCTCTGGAGGCTGTGCACCAGAAACTGCCGTTGGGCGTGTCTCTCCCCGAGGACGCTCCTCTGATTGGCCAGGAAGACGTCCAGCACCTCCTCCAGTTGATCCTGGTGGGAAAACATAATAATACATAATAATATAAAACCTCTGGCAACCCTGGGACGTCAGGACCGTGGATGGGGCAGAAGCCGCACCCCCTTCAAGCTAGGGGGTAGGTCATCGAGTGGCGGTACGAGGACCTCAATTATGATTATTTCTTTGTTGAAAAGAAAAAAAGCCTGCAGCTACGAGGAGAAGACGTCGGCGCGGGGGAGGCTACGAACGCAAACCCAGGGGAGGCTACGAACGCAAACCCCGGGGAGGCTACGAACGCAAACCCCGGGGAGGCTACGAACGCAAACCCAGGGGAGGCTACGAACGCAAACCCAGGGGAGGCTACGAACGCAAACCCAGGGGAGGCTACGAACGCAAACCCAGGGGTGGCTACGAACGCAAACCCAGGGGAGGCTACGAACGCAAACCCAGGGGAGGCTACGAACGCAAGCTGAATGCAGGTAGCAAGCGCCGAGGATAAAGTAGTGTGCTCTATGTTTCAGATCTGGCTGATGACAGGAGAGTGAGACCCCGCAGATTCCCTCGAGCGAGGAGGACGAGATTCCTTTTTTTTTTCTGGCTTCATTCGTCGCTATTTTATGCCCCGATCCGGGAGGAATTTTCTTTGTGTTTTTCGTTGCCTTATAACCCAAACCGGGAGGACTTTGTGTCGCGTTTTCCTGCACAAGTGTGCAGAATAAAAAAACCGGCTCGTACTCCGAGCTAACCCGAGCATTTTTTGTGTGCATTCCTCTCTCCGTTGCGTGCGGAACAGCCAGTTCGCCCCGTGGTTGTCACAAACCATTTTAAAATTAAATAATGTCAAACGCCGCTTGCAGCCCTGAACAACTTACAATGAGTGGAGAAGTTAGAAGCAAATATGCTTATCCTCTTAAAAATAGACTGGATAAAAAGAATGGGGAAAAAGTCCATATGCTCCCCCAGTCAAAGTAAATAAATACATTTGAGTGTGCACAGTAAAACCCATGGCCATACGGCCATAAAAAATAAAAAAAATGAAGTGAAAAGGGATTTAAATACCCCCGCACTCGACTTCACTAGACTTAAAAACAGAAGGCCTCCTCGTGTTGCAGCTGTAGGTTTTGTAAAGCACATCATGACGCGGGTTGACATACGCAGAAACTGGCCCCAGATGGAAAAGCCTACTTTTAGAATTCTGCCAAACTTGTGCAAAGAGGGAAATAGATCTCACAAATACTTTTTGGAAAACTTAAATGTCATCCGTCATTATCCCGCTTCCCAGAAAAATACATATTAACCATCACTAATGGGTTATTTCTACTCCGACAACTTCAGAATTTCCAACGTCACAGACTGCAAAAAGCCACGTAGGACGTTACCTTCTTTTCGCTTCGCTTCTGAGCGATTTCCATTTTCTATTTCAGGGAACCAGGTTAGAATGGACTGTACATTCCCTCTCAAATACGAAATAATAACCATCACAATTATTCGGACTGGGGTCTCCACCCAGTAAGCCTTCGCTGGGCACAGCACATGGAGAAGATGCTCACACACCAAAAAAAACAAAACCGGTTAGACAGGCACAAGAACCATTCATTGGGAATGGTCATTGACAGTGACATTACATTGTTGTAGGGGTACGAACAGCCCATCAGTCTACACCCAACATAAAGGACCGCTGCCCCTTAACAGACCCATGGCCAGCGTCCCAGCGTCCCATCTGAAGTGTAGAGGGAAGGCGAGAAGCGGCAAAAACCCCTCACCTGACAAGTGAAGTAGGCGTGCAGCAGGCTGTTGGCCACATTCTTCTCCATCTCCCCCATCCTGGTGGCCTCCTCCAGCTCCTCAGAGAATATCTTGTGCAGCTCCACCCTCCGTTGCACCACAACCTGCCTCTGGACCTCAGCGGAGGCAGCCTCGTGCCGGACCAGGAGACTGCGCTGCAGGTGGTTCTGATCCAGCTTGTGGAGTTTGTCCAGGAGCACCCTGCACTCCAGGGCCAGCTGTGACACAATGAAAGTCATTCTGACCACCAGTCTTAGGTGCTGTGGACCAGTGGCTAAGGTACATGACCTGTAACTAGGTCCATGTTAAATGGGACCAGGTCACATCCCAGTACTGGGAAAGGGACGTAACTGGAATATCTTCAGTAAGATTTCATAGTCCCCAAAGGTGCCTGGCTGTTGTATTCTGGGTGCAATGTAAATATATAGATGGATAAAATGCATCAGTGACAATTTTGTGGACCCATCTTGGCAAACAAGAAACAACACACAGTATGAGGTTATTCTTTTTTATACCCCCTTATGTACATGTAAATGCTATTTTAAAATTTTGTTTAGGATTGTTTAGTAAGCTTTCAACCATTTGTAAACACAGTACCAAATAAAAGGCAACAGCACTGTAGGGGAATTTTCTTTTTTAACATCCAATTCCATTTGGCTACGTAAATGCCAGGGCTCGGACGAGGTCAGCCGCTTGTTCCCAGCCCCAGCGCGGGCCGCGACCACGGCAACATGAGTCAGCCAGGCGGAGCCCCAGCAGGCCCACGCTTAAAGGTCAGACACAGCGTTGCGACAAACTGACTGTGACGCTATAGCAACCCGTCACGGGAACGCTACAGCGGCTTGGTTTGATGAAGCTCCCGCCTTCTGCTGTGAGCTGACTTCCTGTTCAGACCCGGCTCCAAGTGAGATAGTGAGACAGATAGAGAGAGAGCAAGCACTTTTTAAAAGCCTGTTACAGTTGGTAACCTATGCTGGTCTTGCACATGAAACCATGTAGCATGTGTAGACAATCGTCGGTAAAGGTTACAATACAATCCAAAGATTTATATCAGAGAGACCCAGCAATGCAGAAATTTCTCTGGTCTACTGACCACCATCACTCGCCAACTTGCCAAATTCGTCCAAATTGCAACATCAAGTCATACGGATTTGGACAGAAGGTATAAAAGGGGCGGAGAACGCGAGAGAGGAAGGGAGCGTGTCTCCGAATGGTAAAAAGAGAGGGGGGGGTAGAGTGGTATAAAAGACAGCTAGAAACCCCTGTGGCGGGGGTCCTCCTGCTCAGCCACTACCTAACAAACACACGCCGCCGGCTCCGACAACCAGGTGACGGAAAAACATCGGAGGGCTCCGCTTTCGTTGTCCCTCTGTCGCTGCGGGTTCTGCGCTTCAACTAATTACCGCCGATTACACCACTTTACAATCGGGCAGCATTTCTGATTAAGGCGGGTGCGCTCCAGGTCATTTGGTTGAGGTTTTAAGACTGCGAGAGTTAAAGGGTTACTATTGGTCACGGTGATTACAGTTACCGCAGACAAACCGAAGCGCAGTGCGGTGGAAGTACAGATGGCAATGACATTTTGTTACAATTACACTAACGCACAAACTTCCATCTGCTGGACGAGATCTTGTGCCAGGCCCGGGAGATTTTGTACACTTTCCTTTTCCAACGAGTGTGACAGCTGTGCAGCCCCTCAGGCCGTTAATCACACAGGAATCCTCTGTGTGAGGAATCCTGCAGCGTTCTGTCATACCGCAGGGTGACACTCCGGACCCAAGTCCCTTGTAGCCCCCTCGATATTGCCCTGCACTGTCATCACCAGTGGACACGGTGGCTCGACACTACCCATCAGGAGGAGAGAGAACTTCCCATGCCCTGCGTGCGTAGCCCCAGGTCTAAAGCCCTTCGTTAGATGGGCCTCGACAACCTTCCAAGGATCCAGAGAGTTCCCTGCAGAGACTTCCAGGGATGCATGGAAAGACAGCAAAGCTAGGCACCTGGACCGGGGCCCTGAATCACCACATTTCATCAGCTTTGATCACGGCTTAGCGATGTGAGGAACGACACACTCCCCTTCTCCAAGCATCCGTTATCCTCACCCAAATCTCCTTCCTATAAATCCTTTGTGTCTCTGGGCCCTGCCATCACAGAGGAAAAGAACGAACTTGGATCCTATTTTCACCCTCACCAACAGCTGCAAAGGTCTGAGATACATCGAGAAACAATACCAAAAGATGACTAAATATATTGCTTGAAAAACAACATTGGCTCTACATTTGGTCAAAATTATTTCAGCAAAATATTAGCATACACACAGCACATAACTTCCTACAATTTCAAAGCAACATAATGCGAACATAATGTGTCAGCAGGGTAGTTTAGTAAGTAGTTTAGTAAATAAATAAATAAACCCACTCCAGTATGTCTGCTTATAAAAGGGCTCTTTTTATCCACTTTTTCAAGAGCAGACAAAGACAGATTCCATCAGGCTATCAAGAACACCATCATCTCCTTACTAACAGGGTCCGGGCACCTCAAAGATCCTCAATGGCTCTGGTGTCAGAGGGCTCAGTAAATAAGCAGCTAATCTTCAAGGGAGAATCACCGGCGAATCAGGCACCCACATGAGGCGAACTCCCGTCACGGTTCTGTGACTAACAGGGCACAGAGCAAGGCACGTGTAACGGGTCATTTAACACTCACTGCTGCTTGTCCCAGCGGCGACAGCCACCTCGACGTCCACGGACTGTGCGACCCTAACCCAGCCAGACCCCAGGACACAGACTATTAGTAACCAGCCATCTTGGCCTGACTGTCACAACAACCCTCCGGGAGGGGTCAGGAAACACGCAGCCCAAAATGAACTCACGGCCTTGGGGGGGAACCCACGGCCTTGGGGGGGAACCCACAGCCATGGGGGGGAACCCACAGCCATGGGGGGGAACCCACGGCCTTGGGGGGGAACCCACGGCCTTGGGGGGGAACCCACAGCCATGGGGGGGAACCCACGGCCATGGGGGGGAACCCACGGCCATGGGGGGGAACCCACGGCCTTGGGGGGGAACCCACGGCCTTGGGGGGGAACCCCCAAGTTTGTGACTGGAGGATCTCTCCTGCAGCTCAACCCTGAGTCCTACAAGTTTAATAATGGCAAGAAAACATGAACACATTTTAGACAGTAAAGCCATTGCTGATCTAGCCTATAAACCCATATTTAACCCATCGCTGCATTTTTAATCGCCTCTGATCGATTGTTGTGACAACACAACAAATTAAGACTAGAATAGAATTAGTTTTTCTTTTAAAAGAACAACAACATTTGACTAACTGATTTAGATGTTATTTATTAAACTGTAAGAGTGTAGTAACTGCGTGCCACAGCTGAGAATTTTAGATCCACTATTGATGGTTCTGGTTCTCCTCCACAGCGGTGTTCTTGCCACCCAGGGATAGGGAGAGAGGAGGGAGCCATTAATTACGGGGCCCGCGGCGTTCTCAACGATCCTCTCTGGCGGCAGAGATGAATATATACACCGGATATGTAATAAAGACGCCTTCTCGCACACAATAATCCATACACGGCGCATCAAAAGCTGACATTTGTGAGTCTCGGCGGTAGGCAGGAAGTTCTGTCACTCCCGGTTTTAATGAAAGGGTCCCCACAGGGACACAATGGAGAGATAAGTGAACCGAGGGCCGGGTTTATTTAGGTAAGTGACAGGCACCTCAGTCACGCAGCGTAGAGGGTGGACGCTCCCTGCGAGCTGGGTATATTTCACCTGTCACTCCGGCCGGCCGTAAAACGAGTCACCGCTGACAGATGCTGCTGCAGCGGTCTGCATTCAGCACGGCTTCAGGGAACGCCAACACAGGCACAACAGACTTGTAATATTCACGTCTTTGAGCATTATTAAGGCACCTGGGTCCTTTAGGCCATTTGTCTCTTCACTAAATAATTATTGAACCTAACACAGAATCGAAAGAGACGACATGCACTTTCACAAGGGACAAACGCCCCACATCCACAAAAGTATCCAACGGCACACGGTGTGGGGCTATGACAGTAAAAAGAAAAACTTGAGTCAACAACAGCATGGGCAACCAATCATATTTAAGCAGCTTGTCAACAAGTGTTTGTATTTTGTGCTGATTTGTTCAGACAAAGGCCTGTTCTGAGCCTCTGAAATGCAATACTATTAAGCATAGGATTGCTTAAAGACTCAGTCAGCAGATACACCCCAGAGTCTGGTTACAGGTCTCGTAAGTGCAGAGTCCCCGACACCTGGTTATGGGTCTCTGGGGTTCAGAGTCCCCGACACCGGGTGGTTATGGGTCATGGGGTTCAGAGTCCCCGACACCTGGTTATGGGTCTCTGGGGTTCAGAGTCCCCGACACCGGGTGGTTATGGGTCTCTGGGGTTCAGAGTCCCCGACACCTGGTTATGGGTCTCAGGGGGTCAGAGTCCCCGGCACCAGGTGGTTATGGGTCTC
>JAOVYW010001834.1:0-15762 GCA_025775045.1 Hiodon tergisus | reverse complement strand
CACACACACACACACACACACACACACACACACACACACACACACACACACACTCTCTCTCTCTCTCTCTCTCTCTCACACACACACACACACACACATACACACGCACACACTCCTACGTGAAAACATCAGTGGAGACATATACGTGGGCATACTTTCGCCCGAGGAATTATTTTAAAACGTTTTTTTAAGAAACAAGGGAAGCAGAAAGCATGTTAGAGCTTAATCTGCATGTCAACTCAAGGACAATATGCTTCCTGTATACCGAACACCATTGTTGTATTAAGAGCTCCAAAGCGTGAGTGGGAGATACTCTAATTGTGGAGTGCATTCTCATCTCACAGGCCCTTGCAGTATCTATATTGGGGACCGTTAATGACACGTGGGCTTTGTCCTTTCCATAGGCGAAAACTTCCACTCAGTTTCGAAGTTCGAAGTCCAGTGTATCTGTAATCAATAACCTGTTATTTAAAAATGTTCGATTGTTGCATGAACTTCCTTCCATTCACTCAAGGAAACAGAGGGACAACATTGCCTAACAGATAAGGTTTTTTGGTTTGGTTCTTCAGTAGTGGGACCCAACCAGACTGGATGCTAAAGGGACTCCTGCCAGGCCTTTGGGCTGAACGATCCCCCCTCTGTCCCCGTGCTTCATTAAGCTGTTGTGTGGGGTGCGTGTGAATCACAGACAGAAGGAGAAGACCATAATTCTCACAATGGTTGAGCCGCTGGCTACTGAACCAAAGTCAAAAAAGAATCCACAATAACTTAAGATTGTTCCCACGGGTATGAATGAATGTCTTGGCCACTGATTGAATGCATTTTTGTGTAGGAAGAGGAATCTGTTACTCTGTTAATAACTTAATAGAAAAAAATATTATGGTAAAAATGTTCAATATAATAATAATATTCATGCAGAAATCTACAGCATCGCAACATTTATGGGCATTAGTGTGGAATATAACTTAGGAAAATTTACTTTTATAACGGGTTATAAGTACTAAGCTTGAAAGGCTACGGGGAAGGGCTGGGTTTTGAAGATGAAATCGTCATAGAAAAGCTGGAAGAATTATGCAGGACAACGGGTTACTGCTTGGCAAAGGGTCCAAAAAAATTAATGTGCGAATCACAAATACACTCTAATTATATGGTCCCTTTTTGGAGTCATGGCAAAATTTATCTGACAGCACCAAGCTATTTTTGAGGCCGTAAGGGTACTGGCAAAGGTAATCTGCAGAGTGTATTAGCTCAGTTTATATGGAGTATTCATACCTGACCTGTTTCCATTTATGTGCAAATTTTGCTGGGTGTCACACGCAGGCATCCCGCTTGTGGCTGATAAACAGTGTGATGGGAATCAAAAACAAGAGGGGATTGATGAACGGAGAAACAACTTTGACTATAAGAGGAATTCCCATAAAGAAGGTGGAAAAAAATAATTTCAATGATTGTTTGTCTGGCCCTCATTTTTTCCCACTTTATTTGAGACAATGGAACAGGCTGAGATGAAGTTCACTTCCCTGCAAAAACAAATAATAATAAAAAATTGTTACAGAGTACCTTATACATGACGGAGTGTACACACATATCACCACTGACATGAAATTGCTTTTTGACGTAATTTGCACTTGCTGCCTGTAAGTGCACAAATACTTGAATTGTCATCATTTCACTCACTCTGCACTGTATTCAGGTGTCTCCAGTATTTTAATGGAAGTACAGTCCATGCATTGTGAATGCTCGTTTTACACTCGGTGGAACCACATTAAAATGTTCCTCAAGGTAGGAGATCTTCTTTTAATCGTCGAACTTGGGATGATGGAAAGAGAAGTTTACGATTTAAACATGCATTACTCTGCATTAAGAAAACATTTCCAAATGCTACAACATTCATCTGTACAAGCTGGGCAATGAGAATCCAATGTACAAAAATGTACAATGAGTAATTATTACGTATTAAATGAATGAATGCCACAGAACAGTGCTACAGTATTCCACCGATTGATATTCCTGTTTTTAGACTGAAAAAAGCATGGCGACGAGGAAACAACATTTACAGAATGTTTTAGAAATCTCTCCTCAGTAGCATCGCTTGAACTTCATGAGTTTGTGGAAGGCCTGCTTGAACTCGTCGTTAAACATCGTGTAGATCACAGGGTTGATGAGGGAGTTCAGGTAACCCAGCCAGGTGAAGACGTCGAAGAGCACAGGGTCGAACCAGCAGTTCTTGCAGATGCCCATTACCAGTGTTCCGATAAAGAATGGCAGCCAGCAGATTATAAAGGCGCCTAGGATGATGCCCAGTGTCTTCGTGGCTTTCTTCTCCCTAGCTGCACACAGGCGCTTTCTCTCCAAAACACTGTCGGCCAACTTCACCTTCACGTTGTTGGCGAAGATGGGTGACCCACCGCTCCCGCTGGCTCCTCCGCCACCACCCGTATGCTGCAGCTGGCCCCCTTCCTGGTTGGAGTTGGAGTTGATTGAGCTGAGGGAGGACCCTGCCGAGTTTTGGACCAGCTGAGCCGTTGTAAAGCGCTTCCCACAGGAAGTGGGCGCCTTGAAGATTCGGGAGCGAGCAGCCACGTAGATGCGCCCATAGAGGATGACGAGCAGCACTGTGGGCACATAGAAAGCCCCAAAGGTGGAGTAGAGTGTGTAGGAGATCTGGTCAGTGTTGACTAGGCATTGGGTCAGCTCCTCGTGGGCCTTCGCCTGCCGCCAGAAGAGCGGAGGCATTGAGATGGAGATGGCGATTACCCACACCACCCCGATCATCACCGCGGCGCGACGCATGGTCCGTCGCTTTGAGTACTCCAGCGCATCTGTGATGGCCCAGTAGCGGTCCAGGGCGATGACGCACAGGTGCAGGATGGATGCCGTGCAGAAAGTGATGTCAGAGGACAGCCAGATGTCACACATGATCTGCCCGAAGGACCAGGTCTTGCTGACCGTGTAGACAATGCTGATGGGCATGACCAGAATAGAAACCAGCAGATCAGTCACTGCAAGCGAGCCAATCAGGAAGTTGGCCGGGGTGTGCAGCTTCCGCGTCAAGAAGATAGTAGTAATTACGAAAGCATTGGACAGGACTGTTGCCAAGGTGATCATTGCTAAGGCAGTGGAGAGAGAGATCTGAAGCGCCAGGAGAGCTGTTTTATCCCAGTGTGCCAGAACATCTCCAGGGCCCTGAGAGGCATTTCCGAAGAACTGGTCCACTGAGAAATTGTCTTGATCCATCACTAAGTCCCTCACACTTGCTTAGGGATAAAAAAATAAGTTATTTAAGAGCTGTGTAACCCTTAAAAGTTTCAAAGTTCTGTTTTTCTTGACATGGTGGAAACTACTTCACTGCATCATTGGTTTCGCAGTCATCCGCTGGGAAATGCCTAGATCCCATTGGGTCAGCATGTCAATCGCTGTGTTTTCTTCTTGCTCTGTGCTGTTTGGAACTGACAGTGCACACTGATGCCTCACCGCCATTATCACATTACCACCGTGGCCATGCCTTTGGTTGCCGTGGGTGACTCTCTGCACCAAAATCACAGTCCTCCTTTTTTTAAAGGGGGAAAAAACATCACAGTCAACCACAGAGTGTCTTTTGATTCAGCTTTGGATTGGGGGAGCAGCTCTTGACTCCATGTGCCCCCTCCTCCCTCCACGCTTTAGTCTGCGATCGGGACAGAGGTCAAGCTAGTCTTCACCCTAATGTTTTCGATCTCAGAGACGGTTGTTTACATCAAGGGCGCCGTTTCTCCCCTGCAATCTGTATAGACGGCCCATCTCGTATCCTGTAGGTCCAGTGGTATTTTGTAAAGGAGATGCGTTACTGATAGTCTTTCATCCCTGATTGATTCTTGGTTCATCTTTAGAAACGCTGCACAGGGAAACAGGCTTGTGAGTGGCTGTTATCCATTTGATTCATTCCCTGTTGGACATCAGTTCACAGGTGAGGTCCAACAGCGGCGATTTGTCATCGGGTAAAGAACAGCTTTTTGCACCTAGAGAGTCCAGTCCCCCCTCCCTGTGATATTTTCGTTTGATCTAGGGATAAAAGGTTAAAAAATATATAATGAAATGCAAGCAGACAGATCCAATCTCCCAAACATGTTCAGATACATACACCTTTGGATGCACGCACAACCCCATCCCCATCATCATCATCACACAAATATAGACCTAAACCTCGTTTCCATAACAATCTTCATAACAGCCTGCAAAATCATTACATTCTTTTTTCCCCATACCTAATTCCATTAATAATAAAATAACCTTTCAAAGGTGCCCGTAACAGTGATCCTGCTGAAGCAAAGAGTGTCCTTTATCGTAGGTCCAGTATAAACTACTGCACGAAAACTCACATGCAAACAGTACAGAAGAAAGGCTCTGTTGCAGTACAATATTGGATGATAAATCATTCCTGACAGAATACACAGCATGCAGAATGCATCAGTCACATGTGTGAACGCTCCATGCTTAGTTTCCAATGGTTCTTGATTATTCCCACACAAAAGCCTCAGGTCTTTTTACTCATTATTCCCTATAATTAGGGTTCAAAAGGCATGTCTTTTTTTGAAGATCTACTGAAAAAAATTGTAAAATATTGTCCTGTATGAATGTGTGTCTGATCGTAATCCCGATTTAGTCATTTTGTTGTAATTCCCACTCACACTAATAAAGTTCTACTACCCAAAAATTTTAATTCAACATTATACCGTATATAAATCTTTTCAATATCTCTTTAATTTTATTCTAGATTTTTATGTAAAGTACGAAACATCCAAATCCATCCCCAGTAATGGCTGTGTGCTCCAAACATTTACATAAAAGGATACGATAAGAATTTGGCTCGTGAACACTGAACGCCGATATAAATGTTCTTTGACTTAATGGGGTTTAAAAATGTTTCAAACATGTGGTGGTAACGGAAGGTAAAAACAAATTAGGTTGTACATTGTGCTTTTACATTCATGGCAATGTCGGTGACCATAGCGCCACGCAGGGGCCAGGCACTGGTGCTGGCAGGTTGGTAGTAGGTGTGGCCATGGCATGTCATGGTGGAGCCAGAACAAGAGAAACCGTTAAAAGGATTGGCTTAAACTGCTAATCAACATATAGGTGTGGGATGGGTGGGGTTACACAGTAGCCAATCAGACCAACCTATGTTCTCCCCTTTAAGAGGCAATGTGTTCGAGGTGTGACAAACTTTTTTTTGTCTGTTTTTAGTTGTCCTGTTGAGGACCGCATATGAACTGTGGACAAATGTACCTTTCACCCCTGCCGTACACCGTAAAGACAATACAGTAAAATAAATGACAAAAAGACTGGCAACTAAGTTGACGTTATTGATTGTTGCCATTTTCCAACAGGAATACTGTGTATAAAAGGCATATTTAATGCAGTTGTCTGTTATTTCACATTTTCCTTCATTAAACAAAACTGAGAAAAATATAAAGAACATCATAGGCCAAGTGGGTGGTTAGATACTTGATTGTGTAGTGGGGTAAAAACAGAATACTCTCATAATAAAGATACTTGTGTGATCTGTGTGATAGCTGGAAGATGAATATGGCCTGCAGTTGCACTAAGAGGTCTGGATCAGCAGACATTAACTGAGACCAAAATATCACTGTGCAGAAAATTGTATTAATGTCCTGCCCAACAATGCACCCCAAGTTGATTTCTTGTAGTGTTTCAAATGATATTTCTCGGCGGTAGTGCTAAATAATACCTCATTGTTATACTCACTGTCTGCTAAGTGAATGGTGTCCTAAATCCCTGCTGAGCACATTGTGACCTCACTTTGTTATGCGACTTCCAAAGAAAATGGTAAATTACTACTACAAGAAAACTAGCAAACAGGCTTGCTAGAAACAGGCTTGCTGGCAGAACGCTGTCGACACTCACATGAAATTTGAAGTCTACGCCACCTCCATGTCGACCGTGCTCAACTTCTACACTCACCAAGACGACTAGGCACTTAAGAGATTCACAGCTATCTTGAAGGGAGACGGCAAACAGAAGCCCAGTACATACAGGCTGTGTTTTCCCCCAGGGCGGTGTTCTAACCCCACTCCTGTTTTTTAGCATGAACACTCTAGACAACCTGATGCCATCTAGTGTTGAACCCACCGACTTCTAATTGGCACGCTACCTGGCAAATGCAAGCTACTTTGGAGGCAGTTAGAACATGAGCTCAGACATTCTGCCTCAAACCCAACGCATTGAAAACTAAAGACATGGTTATCAGATTTAGGAAGCCTTCACAAACAGCTCCTGGGGGTGGAGGTCTTCTCTGACCCCCTCATGGGACACCCCTCAAGTACATACTGAAGAGAGCCCGACCAAGAATTAATTACAAGCGTGCTGGTCTTTCCACAAATGTCCTCAACCAAATATGTGTGTATGTCAATGACTCAGGCCTGTCCTGGAATATGCTTCACCTGTCTTGGCAGAACTCCCAAAGCACCTGACGCCTCCATGAAACGCCTTCAGAGAAAATGCTGCCGTATCATTGGAGTGCCCTATGACACAGTCCCCGGCCTGGAAGCACGGAGAGACGAGGCCACAAGAAGCAGGTTCACAGGGTTGCTGAAGGAGGAGGGATCACCCATTCCAAAGCTAGTGACATCTAATGGAACTGAGTGGGCTGTCCTACTGTACAAAGTGGTTCCAGGCTTTTCTACTGCGGAGAATTTCATCAGCACTGTAAGAAAAAGCAAATTAAAGGTCGTGTTCATTTTAAACCCTTATCCTTTCATTCAAAATGAAAAATCTACATACAAAAGTACAGGTGTCATATTTGTGGCTTAAATCAAAGTGGGAAAACCCACTGTTGGCAGGGGCTAGGGCATATGGGAAATAAGGGGTTCGAGGAAATGCTCCTTATGAGACTTCCCCGAAGTCATACTTTTCTCTCTTCAACCTTAAGAATAAAAATGCCACATTCAAACAACGAAATCGAAAAGATAGCATAGGTGTCCAAAATACATTGTAGAGCACAGAAGTTATGCACAGCAGTGATGCACAGAAGTGACATACTGCATTAATGATGGAACAGTCCCTGCGCTTGCTGTGTGTCTGACTGCGAAGCTCCTCCCCCTTAGTGCAGCCTGGACGTGCTGCCTCCACCTAGCAATGCTGCATTCTCGTCCAGCTGAATCTTTATTGGCCACATGGGCAGGTTACCAGTTCACTCACCGAACAGCACATGCAAAATCATATTCAGACTGCACACGTCTCATGCATCTTGATGGTTTCCACTTTCTTTAATGCTCTCATGGTTAACCATGAAAGCACCACCAGCAAACCACTTTCTGTCAGTTCACTTGACCTCTTCGGTGTAGTTCCATGGTACTTACATCACAAGATTTATACTAACAGCCATATTAAACAGTGGAAAAAACAGCAAAGTTAATTAGAGCAACTGAGAGCTGGGTTAAAGAGCTGTTTGCAGGGCAAGCGTCCCTGTGGGAGGGGAACAGGTGCAATGCTGTTGCAATGCGGATCTTGCCAAATTAGCCACATGACACACACACACACACATACATACATATATATATATATATATTCAGGGAACCTTCCATACACCAGTACGCAGGTACTCAAAACCAAGACTGGCAAGAGACTTGTTTATTTGACGTTTTTATATATTATTCATAAGGTTTTTCTTCTGTTGACCTTCCTGTTGGATGGTCCCACACAGGCTCTGCAGCTAGCTGATTTGTGTAGGAATGTTGACTACAGCAGGGAATGTTTTCTCTGTGCAAATGCCCATGCATGATTTTGCATACAGTAAACACAGAGGAACACTGTCATTTAAGATTATTTGGTTGGTTAAAGCTTTCCACATGGGAAGAATAGAAAGTTAGCCGCCGGGAGTAGATAGAGAAGGTTTTTGCCTAGGCCGTGAGAACACATGGCAGCTTGCCCATTTGGCGTTGTGGCTAATGAGTGACAACAGAACATAGGGAGAGGAGAGCAGAGAGAAAATCAGAGAAGCTCAAGGCGACCCAGACGGTGAGCTAATCTCTGCTTCTCTGCCTTTTGTTTGGTTTTGGATTGATCTCCCAAATTCAGTTGAGTTCAGGTGTGTTTCTAAATGTCAAAGTGTTTTTAAAGAGGCATGGTGTGGCAGCTCAAATAGTTACCGATGTATTTTATTTAAATGACGAGAAAGCGATTAAAATTTCATGAAAGAACCACAGCTCCTACTGACAAGACAATTTAGTTTTCTTCTTTTCTCAATACACGTGCATACAGTTATCTATCAGAAGCTTTTCTGCTCCAAAGATTTTCTGCTCTTAGAACCCTTTTAAAACGTGCAAATCTGACTAGACTTGCTTGGTATGTCAGGCACTTAGAGACCATTAAAATAATGTGCTAATGTCCACATGGCGGTGCTATAGTAACCAGTCAAAGTTAAATGACCAACTCCTGAACGGTCACCAAACCACGCTTTTACAGTGGATGACCACAAAACCTATGATACAGTGAAGTAGTTTCCACCATGTCAAGAAAAACAAATCTTTGAATCTGGTTTTCCACAACCCTTAAACCCTTAAATAACTTTTTATCTCTAGGCGAGGGGCCTACTGATGGATCAAGACAATTTCTCAGTGGACCAGTTCTTCGGAAATGCCTCTCAGGGCCCTGGAGATGTTCTGGCACACTGGGATAAAACAGCTCTCCTGGCGCTTCAGATCTCTCTCTCCGCTGCCTTAGCAATGATCACCTTGACAACAGTGCTGTCCAACACCTTCATGATTCCTACTATCTCCTTGACGTGGAAGCTGCACAGCCCGGCCATAAACTGATTGGCCCACAAGGAGCTGACTTGACTGCCCGTTCACCACTGAAAAGATCTCCCACACACTCCACTCCAACTTTGCAGCCACGTGTCCACTGTTCTTCCCCTCATCCTCTACGGCTGCATCTACGTTGTTACCCACTCCTGAATCTTTAAGGCACCCGTTTTAGCCATACTCAGCTAAGTGGACACAACCAAAGCGTATGCAATATCCTGAGTACATTTCTCAGTTGCATTCATCCTATAATCAAATAAAGCATGGGGAACCTTTTCCGGGATTCCGCCCCACATAATACACCTGTGGGCTTCCCCCTCACCTGGAGACCTACCCTGAACCCAGAGTGTCCCGATCTCAACTTGGTCGTCCAGAGCCGATCCCTCCTGTTACTCCCGAATGACCTATCCCTCGTTATCGCCAAGCATTGAACAGAAAACCGCCATCTCCCACTCCCTTTCCCCCAAAATGTCAAATGACATAGACATGTCTATCCACTCTAAAGAGAGTCTTTTTCCAGCCTGTTTAGTAACTTTTACCTGTATATTCCCGAAGGGAGGAACCCCAAATTGAATCGGCATCATGTGCCACACCCTTCTGGTGTGTAATTGAGTTCTTTGGAGGTGAGCGTGGCTCCACAGGTCGTTTGTCCATCTTTGCTGGCCAGGGCGTGCCACAGATGGCAAAAGTAAATTTAACAGTTGGATGTCTAAGGCAGACTGATATGCATGTGTCCTTTGAGTCTGAACCAATTGGCTTTGAGCTGAGTTTGCAGAGTCAAAAATAACTGGATGGCATTTTACTGCCCTTTTGGTTCTGGCTGTGGTCGACAATATCAGGATAATCTGTAAATGTGCAAGGTTTTTCTGTGCTGGGAATGTCCTAGTGTTATTGCGGAACATGCAGCCATCCCACAGGACAGACAGCTCGCACACAACGCATTTAATCCATTTGGGGTAAAAGGAAGCCAAGCCAACGCTACGCTCTGTTTGACATTCAAAGAAACTTCTCTGTTATCTACGGCGTCATGCCCTTGGATTTATCAGCACGCACCTGGATTAGGAGAAGGGTTTCAATTGTTTGTAACTCAACAAACCCCACCGCCCCCCGCCCCGCACGAAGCATGCGGATTAATGAAAGAGACCATGGCTATACCCATTTATTTTCAGTGGACCAGAGAGGCTCATTTTTTTCCATTTCCGATGAAAGGTAACCTCAAAGTGAACAAAATAAGAGAGGAAATGTCTTGATTCGTTTATTAGTTATGGCAGCGTATCCCAGCAACAGTAATGATCAAAAGTGTCAACTGTGTGTGTCTAAGATCATGTGTGTCTAAGAGCATGTGTGGGAAAGAGAGAGATAACAATGGCTAAACACAAATCTGTGAATTTCTCAATTGCGTTGTACCAAGCTTGCCCAGAAACACACTCTAGGACTGGAAACGTCTCTGAAGGTCTTTAAAAATCAAATCACATTACACTCAGCCCTGACACATCGACAGCAACAATTCAGTTATTCAACCCAACTGCAATTTCTGGGGATTATATGTGCCAACGGAGGATTATGTATGTGCCGGTATTCATCCTATGATTTTCATGTACGTAGAAAGTGATTTTCAAGGATATGGGAAGTGTAGGATCTGTGCACGGGTGCTTGTGTATGCCATTCACGGCTCCACCAATTACTTGGCTCATTTTCGAAGAGCGGTGAACATCTGGCATGGTGCATATAGATGGCACCAAATGAATTCCACTTCAGGCGTATAGAACGGGCATCACGGCTCCTGTTTTGCATTATCTCATGATACTAAAACCATTATATATGCATTATGACTACCACTGATGTATGCGGCTATGACTAATGGGAGCTGCTTCGGAACAATGCTAAGGGTGCACAGGCGGTTGTTGGTGGACGAAGACAAACGGCTGCTCTCAGTTCATTCAACCGGCCTCCACTCTGCTGCACTCTGCAGGCTGTGCAGGCGTCGGGGGTTTACTCAACTGACTGCCCTTAACGGAGCAGCATTCGCGTAAACGGAAGCCTCCTATTTCATCCTTGATGTGTTCCAGTTAGGAGGAAATCAGCAATCAATGCAAAGCCTGCTGTTCCTGCAGAAGAAACACAATCGTGCCCAAAACCAGGCTACCGGAGAGCCTTTCTCCAGGAGGTAGACGCATGGCCATCTAGTCTGCTTTTTACCTGGCCTCTGCGGACTGCGGAGGGGCATGGCCGGGTTAATATAGCTAGCTAAGGCTCCTAGGTGGTATGATTAAATATGTTAGATTTTGATTTCACATATCTGCGTAGAGACTCACGCCATATTATGTGTGTGGGTCTCCGAAATAAAGCAAAATTTAAGTCATGGAAAGGTTAGTCAAACATTCAGATTAAATCCAGGCTAAAACGCCAAAAGTTTCGCCCTGGTTTCAGATCCAGTGAAACTAATTAAGCCTTGGGGCATGGGAGAGAATAATGAGTCTTTATTGTTGTACGGGCGCGTATAGCAAGTATATTACAGGCTTAGTGCCTTCTGCTTCTGCATGTGACCTAAGCTTTGAGGAATTATTTTGCTGTGCCCTTCGCAGTCACCTGGATATGTGAAATGAATTTGAAATCAGTACGGTCAAGGTGTTAGTGGTGATGTTCCTGTACGTCAAGCTGAGAGGTGGCAGCCTCCATTAGTCTTGCACAGGTCTGCAGTTGGCCTTTATTAAGGGTGTCTGGACCTTTAAATTTGTGCATGGTGCGTCAAGAAAATGGTGCTTACCAAATTTTCACGTGTTTCACGGGCAGGAAATATCTCCAAACAGGGGAATGCTAAGGGTGGGCCCTGGCTGTTCTGGTGATGCTGCTTGTAGTGACCATACATTGCATTCCTGCGGCGATACTTTCGGGCAGGCAGTCACTCCCAGGACCCATGCGGCCTCTCTGCGGCTGCCTTCCTACTGCCATGAGGCATTCACCAGGCGACTGCTTTCCAACACCCCTCTGCTTCCAGTGCCGTGATCGGCGTGCCAACTAGCGACGGGGAAACGGTTGGGGCAGGAGGCCAGTGTGCCTTTCTGACATCCAGTCAGTGGCAATTCTACATTAGTAACGACTGCCCCACGGAGACATCTCTTAGTCCCAGGCTTTCCTGGCACACGTTTCCTTTCACGGTCTCTGCTTACTCCGAAGTCACTGAATCAGATTTAATCCTGGAAAAGCCCATAGCAAGAGAGAGAGAGACGGGGGGTTTTTCAGGAGACTGTGATGAGCTAATAAATTGCTCCAGTAGAGGTACTTCTGGTGAAGAATACATATACATATACATATACCAGAGAAAAAAAAATATTTTACCATTCATCATACTCCTGGAGATGTTTATGAGTAATAGCTTTGTTTGTTAGTCAGAACCTTTATTTTAGAATCTTTATCTTAGGCTAAATCACCACTGGACACAACTGGGTAATAGTTAGCAGTGACTAATAATGATGGAACCGGAAGTCTGGCTACAGCTTTGTCTTAAGTTCCTGTTTGTTATTTTACAGTTTTGGGCCGCAGAGTCTGAGGAGTAAAAGGTAGACACAAGGTTTGCTTAAATTAACTAGCATGAAAGGAATGCAGCATATGGTGTTTGCTTTATACTTGGAAGGTGTGGTAATGCATTAAGAAAGGGAATGTATTGATAAAAAGATACCATTTGACTTGGCTCAACACCCTAAAGCAAATATATTTTATCAAAACGATATGTAAATAGCCGGACAGGTGGAATATAGGGTGGTCCAGAAGAAAATGCAAAAGACAAAAAAACAACAACAGATGGTTGGTAAACACGAGTCTCACCCACACAAGAAGAGAGACCACAAAATGTGTAGAATGAAAAGGTTAACATCACTCTGGACCTGTTAAAATCAAAATGAAAACATGAAAAGCTGGATGTCAAGCAAACTAGTTGGAGAATACTGTTCAGGTGTTTTCAGAAGCTACAGTTTGGTAAAGAAAAAGTATTAAATTTGCCGTTAGTAATGGAGAATTTGAATCCGCTACATGTTACTGGCATACTGCCCAAACGCAAGTCGTTCAGCAATGCAATGTTTTAGTCTTGTTGTTTGAATGTTTCCATAACACCTGGATTCTGTGAGCTGACAGCTGATTAATGCCGAGAGAGAATAAAATTGGTTTTCAAACTCACTACAGGAAAGCGTAGCGTGATCTCTTTATTATTAAAAAATCCAAGTAGTCTGGTGGTTTGTACCAAGTGGAGAATTGTTACCGTGGTACTCCATTAAACTAGTTGTTCTACAACTTCAGAGTTTGACTATTGTGAAAATGCAAGCTAATTAAATTCAAATAATGTAGTCTCAGGTGATGACAATCACAGGTTTTGTGTGTCAGGTAAAGTAACAAACACAAGGGCAGGCAATAATTCTGTTCTCACTGATTACTACAAGTCATTGTAATGAATATGTCTTTCAGATAGCTAATTGCTCTAAATTAGTAGGAAAGACGGTTGGTCCAGAGTTGTCTAGGACACCTGGGACACCCTACTCTCTCTATACAGAGCAGACATGTTGTGATTTGAGGCAAATCTTTTTGCACCTGTATTAATAAGCTGTACCGCTGGCAGGGGAGAAGGAAGACAAAAGAGAACCGAGCACATAGAAGTACACACATGATAATTCCAACATGCATGTACACACACACACACACACACACTCATGCATCACACTAATGCAACAGACAAGCACACACACACACATACACTCATGCATCACACACACACACACACACACACATGCACTCATGCATCACACTAATGCAACAGACAAGCACACACACACACACACACACACACACACACACACCCAGAAGAATATCAACAGTCAGACACATGCGTACACACCCTGGTTAATGTTGACACACACTCATACCAATGGACATTCTCAAGCAATTAAACAGGAATAACAGTTTGTTGTGTTTTGTGTCAAGGGGACCTTGAGCCCTGCTCCCCTTTTGCTTTGTCTCCGTCACAGTAGCTTTCTTCCATAACTACCCTGCAGTTGTGCCACCCTTAATGCTATCCCTGCTCAGAAAACTGGCCAATGTTAAATCTACTCTGTGAGAGTTGAGCCTACTTTTCCAGTTTACATATGACTATATGTTACATTGTTTAGAAATGACACTTTTAAAATAATATGAATATGACTAAATCACAGACAGCATCTGAAAAAGAAATGGACCACAAACTTTGGAAAACAGAAAAGAGATCATTTCCTAAGTGGAGTACTAGAGTATTAAAGGAACACTGCAAAACAGCATATCAATAACACTGTATGGTGCACTAGCTGTGATCACCAACACTGGCGTTTAAATTCTGGTCCATTCGCTGTTTTGATATAAAGAAAGAAAGTGCATGAGAAAATGATGTTCAGCAGATGGAAGTCGAAGACACCGCAAGTGCCTATTCTTCCAAAACTTCCAAAAAAAGAAAAGAAATTCCTTTTCAGCTAAAAAATAGGTATGCACAGGGCAGGAGAGAATAATGTTGATGATATCGCCCCAGTGTAGCGGGGGCAGCATAGCTCATTACCAGCCGTACTTCACATCACTTAGAGGGGCAAGCCAGCACAGCGTGGTTTTCTCAGGATGTCAGAGGGAGATTTTAACAGGAACGTCTCACCTCACAAAGACATTGGCCCCAAGGGGTGAGAAAACACAGAGAACGTTTCTATTTGTCTCAGTTGGTAAGGCGAGGAAGGCAGCCTTGACTGATTGTTTTTCAAGTCTTATCAATGAAATGTTTTGGAGTCCTGGATATGAAAGCAGAGATACAGAAGGAATGTGACGCACAAGGGAAAGAGCCAGTCTACTATCAGGAAATTGCCGTTCCCCCGTGAACACCCTGGCGTAGGATTTGACAGAGTTATTGGTTATAAGTTTGGATATTCCAAACTGCAGGTGATTCTCAGTCAGGCCACAGAGACGAGGATATTGAGGACCGTTACCATCAGGACCGTGTCAGTGAGATTTATGAGACAAGATGAAGAATCTCTCCATTGCACCAAAGAAGTGAGATCTGTGCTGCTGCATCGTGGTGCTAGGATCAGAGCCTTTTCTTCACAGTTCTCTGACTCTGACTTAACCTCATGTCCCAAAAACCCGCTGCTGAGACCCTTTTACGTTGTTCCTTATTGTGGCCTATTCTGACAAATCTAAACGCTTTCTCGATAGTTTCTGTTCTTATATACTCAACTGTGTTCTATTGTTTAAATGAGTGCACTGCTTTGCTCAAGGAGCATAGAGCTTTACTCGTTAATTACAAATTGAAACAATATAAAAAATAAAATGGCTGGCTGAAACGCATGTGACAGGGGAAATCCTGTGCGCAGTAGATTTAATCTAGTCACGAACAGGCTAGGCACTAGTGGCCTGTCAAATATGGGTGCATTAGATTTCACTGGAGAAAAAAACCTAGATAGAATGGTTTGAAAGAGTCGGATCCGGTGTGCACTTTTTTTCACCACAGCAGAGGCTGTCCCAAAAAATGGTGGGATTTTCAGTGCTGATATCATGCTATGATCATCACGAAATAATAATTTAGTAAACTAATTTATCATAAGAATAAGATGTTGGCCTTTTGTTTTGGGGCAGGTCAGATAGACCATGGCCTGGAATACGTACGTATCAATATAAATCCTGCAACTGGACCTTTTTTTTTATTTGACCTTTTTACAAAGGGCAGGAGGCCAATAAAACACACCCAAACTTATGTTTCATGTCTGATGTCTCGGGTCATCTCACCTGTGAGGAGGGTTGGATCCACTGCAGAAGAGATTTGTGACTCAGGAAGTGCGGATACAGGCCAGAGACGCGCTGCTATTTGCAACCTCCCCCCATGATGATAATGTGACATTATGCAGCTCAAAAGGTGACGTGGAGAAGAGACTGTAAGGCCAAAGTATTCAAAACGTGTACTGAT